>CM077216.1:2377210-2382210 GCA_039654625.1 Rhinogobio ventralis
ATGTTATGCCTGATCGGTGTATAACAAACACAGACTGAAACTCATTGCAGAAGTGTGCTGATGATGTTCAGCTGTTTGTAGGCATCAGTAGATGGCAGCATTGAATCAATGAACGCATCTGCTGCTCTGAGATCAGTGATTTAGATCTTGTATGTTTTTGCTGTGATTAAAAAATGTTACGAACGGTCATGTTTTATTAATACAGCAAAAGTATTTGTTCTTGCGGTTATGACTGTCTGAATGCCATTGCATTAGATCACAAATAGTTTTGTTCAGAAAGAAACACTGACGCATTGGTTGATTTTGAAATGTAAATCAGTTCGTTTGAACTACACTTGTTCATTCACCAAATCAGCAGAAGAGAAAAGATCCTGCAGTGTTTGAGATGCTTGATTTGATGAATCGCACTCAGACTCGAGTGCACAAACACATTTTTGAGGGCGATTTACGAATAAGAAATGAGAAAAGCTCTCTTGAGCTCTTGCTATGAAAGTCTTTCATTCATCATTGATGATCTGGAGGTGTGTGTGTTTTTTTCCAGTGGAATGGCTATCGATTGAGTCATGTTTCGTTTTAGGGATGCCGGAGAGTGTTTTCACGGGTGAAAAGCAAACATGTGAAATATTGTGCAGGAAAATGAGCTGCTGAATAAAGTAACGGACACACACGAGTCTTCAAGGACTTTACAAGTGATGTCTTAAAGGGATATTCTCTCTTTTTGAAGCAGGTGCATGATCACAGTATATACACTACTAGTCAAAAGTTTGGAATAATTAAGATGTTATTGAAAGTCTCTTCTGCTCATCAAAGCTGCTTTTATCTGATCAGAAATAGAGTAAAAAATTATGAAAAATATTACAATTTAAAACATTGATAATAATCATAAATGTTTATTGAGCATCAAATCCTCATATTAGAATGATTTCTGAAGGATCATGTGACACATCATGTGATAAATTCAGCTTTGATCACAGGAATAAATTACACTTTACTATATATTCACATGTAAAAATGCGTAAAAAATATTTCAGAATTTTTACTGTATAAAAGCAGCCTTGGTGAGCAGAAAAACATTCTTAATTGTTTTAAGCATTTGACCGACAGTGTAAAAAATAACCCATGCATGACAGAAGTGAGAGAATCAGAAGCTCCTGTGTTTCCAGCAGACAATGAAACGCACATCAGGCCTGATTAATCGATGTGACCGCTGTTTCCGTGGAAACCGCCTCCAGAGACCCAGCTGGGTTTTGTGCGGCCGCTGGATCACTGAACCTGTGCGCAAATCGCCTGTGATGAATGAGTTTCGTCCCGGTTTGATTCTACGGAGACCCGGCGGAGGTAGTTAGTTAAGAGTGGGACTGAGGCAGCCTACATTCACCCAGCGGGGCCGCGGGCCCCTGGAGGGCCTCCTGACACTGTTTTTAGCACACATTATAATGAATGTTGCACAGATGCAAAGAATCATCTTCACCAGCCCTAAATTACAACACAACCGGCCAGATCTGCCTTTGTGTTGGTAGTATTTATATCCGGATGGTTTTAGAGCTCTATAAGAGCGTGCTTTAACCTTAAAACTGGTTTTCTGGAGCGTGAACCGCCACCTTTGGCCTGATAATCTGCTGCTGTAAATGAGGAAGAGCCGCAGTCATCATGTGCTGCAGCTGAACTCGATCCGCAGCGCTGCAGTCAGTGTGATCTGGAGAGAGACAGACGGACAGAAAGACCGATGATATATGGATGGACAGACAGATAGAAGTTCTTAGCCTGTTGATTTGTGTTCATGGTATTCAGCTCCTATGAAATGTTTTACAATAAGACTTAGAATAAATGTGAATGAGACGAATAGAGAGATAGATAGACAGACAGACAGACAGACAGATAGATGGACAGACAGATAGATGGACAGACAGATAGATGGACAGACAGATAGATCGACGGACAGACAGACAGACAGATAGACGGACAGACAGATAGATCGATGGACAGATAGACGGACAGACAGACAGACAGATAGATGGACAGACAGATGGATGGACAGACAGATAGATGGACAGACAGATAGATCGACGGACAGACAGATAGACAGACAGATGGATGGACACAGACAGACGGACGGACACAGACAAATAGACGGACACAGACAGATAGATGGACAGACAGATAGACAGACAGACAGACAGACAGATAGATCGACGGACAGACAGATAGACAGATGGATGGACACAGACAGACAGATGGACAGACAGATAGACGGACAGACAGACGGACGGACACAGACAGATAGACAGATGGATGGACACAGACAGACAGATGGACAGACAGATAGATGGACAGACAGACAGATGGACAGACAGATTGATGGACAGACAGATAGACAGATGGACAGACAGATAGATGGACAGACAGACAGATAGATGGACAGACAGATAGATCGACGGACAGACAGATAGACGGACAGACAGATAGACGGACAGACAGAAAGATGGACAGATAGACGGATAGACAAACAGACGGACACAGACAGACAGACGGATGGACACAGACAGATAGACGGACAGACGGATGGACACAGACAGACAGACAGACAGATAGACGGACAGACGGATGGACACAGACAGACAGACGGATGGACACAGACAGACAGACAGACAGACGGATGGACACAGACAGACAGACGGATGGACACAGACAGATAGACGGACAGACGGACAGACAGATAGATCGACGGACAGACAGATAGACAGATGGATGGACACAGACAGACAGATGGACAGACAGATAGACGGACAGACAGACGGACGGACACAGACAGATAGACAGATGGATGGACACAGACAGACAGATGGACAGACAGATAGATGGACAGACAGATAGATGGACAGACAGACAGATGGACAGACAGATTGATGGACAGACAGATAGACAGATGGACAGACAGATAGATCGACAGACAGACAGATAGACAGACAGACAGATAGATGGACAGACAGACAGACAGATAGATGGACAGACAGATAGATCGACGGACAGACAGACAGATAGACGGACAGACAGATAGACGGACAGACAGAAAGATGGACAGATAGACGGATAGACAGACAGACGGACACAGACAGACAGACAGACAGACAGACGGACGGATGGACACAGACAGATAGACGGACAGACGGATGGACACAGACAGACAGACAGACAGATAGACGGACAGACGGATGGACACAGACAGACAGACGGATGGACACAGACAGACAGACAGACAGACGGATGGACACAGACAGACAGACGGATGGAGACAGACAGATAGACGGACAGACGGATGGACACAGACAGACAGACAGACAGACGGATGGACACAGACAGACAGACGGATGGACACAGACAGATAGACGGACAGACGGATGGACACAGACAGACAGACAGACAGACAGACGGATGGACACAGACAGACAGACGGACAGACCGATGATATATGGATGGACGGTTTTCATTTAATATTTAAATATTATTTTCGATCGATGCATGTGTTTGTCATTCTGTCTGTCTGTCTCTCTATCCAGTGTTATTTTATTTTTTTAGTTGTATTATTTATATACTATTATAGTTAGGGTTGGGTATCGTTTAAATTTTAACGATTCCGATTCTTATCGATTCCTAATTTCGATTCCAATAAGGTAAAAAAAAAAAAACTTAGACATCATTCACATTTATTCTAAGTCTTATTGTAAAACATTTCATAGGAGCTGAATACCATGAACACAAATCAACAGGCTAAGAACTTTAAAAATACAAACTAGCCCAACTAATATAAATTTCAAGCATTATTAAAGACACTTAGTAATTAAAAAAGAACAAATAAATTATCAATTGAGCAAAGATATAAATATAGAAAGAAATAAACATTTTCAGATATTCAGGTACAGAAACTGTATAATCAAATGTAAAATAGCACTGCACTTTATTAATAAAATATAGGCTATACATTACAAATAGTTCAATTATATTCTGTCTAGAACAGCGCGTGAGATTTCTCGTTGTCTTATGTTTGATTAATGTTGTCATAGAAACGGCATCTGGAAAATCTTTATAATAAATACAATTTTATTAACTTATAGACGTAGCTGTAGTTACTCCATCATAATCTTACCCGTGGTTTTCAGCACTAATGGTTTAGTCGACAGTCCTTGAACACGCTCCGCACCGACTGTGACGTTGATGGATAAAAACACTCATTAAAAACCGAGTAACTCCTTAATCTACAGTGTCAGCGCGTCTACAATTTGCCAAACTCAGATTAAAACGCTGAACATGTCTAAATGAATAAACATCACTACTGAACCTCGCATATGATTTACATGTAATATGAGCGCTTAGGTTTATGAAATTCATCTAAGCAATATTTGTATAAAATGCAATTAGATTTAATAAGATAAAAGATTACATTTTTGTATAAAACAGCAAAGGTGTGATTTGTTTTTTCTTGATCACTGGGAGGATGTTGATGAGTTTGCCTGAATTCAGTGGATCTGACTTATGAAGAGTTGGTTCATTTAAATGATTCAGTTAGTAGTGAAAAGGATAACTGATGTTAGGATGTTTCTTAATGAATTGCATTTAATGTAAATCTGTTGTTCAGGTTTAATATTGTCAACCTAATTGTTTTTGATCGTTTGATAGGCATTGAAGTGATATTTCCCCTTTAAGGCGAGACACTACAGGCATCTGACAATTTTGAGATTTCGACTGAGGGGTTTGTTCATGTCATTTGCTTGATTTTATACAAGAGTGTATTCTTAAAGCTGCAGTCCGTAACTTTTTTGGGTTAAAAATGATCCAAAATAAATTTGAGCAAGTACATACCCAGCCAGTGTTCAAAAAGATCTGCTTACCTTAGCTCGATTTACAACGGTAAGCTTGTTTTTAATTCCAGTGGTACTGGTGGATTTCCGCGGGAAATTCAAGCATGTCTTTGCGTCATTACGTCACACCTGTACACATAAGGA
>CM077216.1:2387210-2419710 GCA_039654625.1 Rhinogobio ventralis
CATACACACTCACTCACTCACTCTCACACTCACTCACTCACTCACTCACTCACTCACACACACCCACTCACACACACACACAAACATACACACACACTCACACACACTCACTCACTCACTCACTCACACACACACATGCTCACTCACTCACTCACTCACACACACTCACTCACACACACACATACACACTCACACACACACACTCACACACACACACTCACTCACTCACTCTCACACTCACTTCCACACACACCCACTCACACACACACACAAACATACATACACACTCACTCACTCACTCACACACACACACACACACACACACACACACTCACTCACTCACTCACTCACACACACTCACTCACTCACTCACTCACTCACACACACACACACTCACTCACTCACTCACACACACACATGCTCACTCACTCACACACACTCACTCACACACACACACACACACACACTCACACACACACACTCACTCACTCACTCTCACACTCACTCACTCACTCACACACACACTCACTCACTCACTCACTCACACACACACACACACACACACACACACACACACTCACTCACTCACACACACACTACCCCTACCCCTAAACCTACCCATCACAGGAAACATTTTGCATTTTTAATAAAACATTGTTTAGTATGTTTTTAAAGCTATTTGAAATATGAGGACATATGAAATGTTGTCATATTTCATGTGTTTACTTTGTAATACCAGTGTAATACCCATGTCATTATACACATTTGTGTCCTCATAAATCACAAAAAACAAACACACACACATACACACACACACACACACACTCACTCTAACACACACACTCACTCTCACACACACACACATTCACTCACTCACTCTCACACACACACACACACACACACACAGCTTTCATTGGTCATTAGAGGAACCTGCTAAAGGAATGATTACGGTGACTTGTTCTCGAGACTCTGTTAGCTAAAGTGAGTTTGACAGGGTTAGCGGGACAGATGGAAATGTTCAGGTCTAATGAGCAGGACGGTTCCTCTTATCGCCACAATCTGTGTGAGATATTACTGCTGATTCAGGCCGGTGTGGTCGGGCCGGTCTGTGGCCCCGAGCACGAGTCTAATGGAGAGATGAATCGCTTCTGCCGCGGCGCTGACAGGAGAGTCAGTTTCCGGGGAAAAGCTGCAAAGCAGCTGAAAAATTAACCGTCAGCTGCTAAACAAACACACTTCTGCTGGAAAAACAAACTGTGAAGTGCTAAAGCTCTCGCTTGAAGTGTTTGTGTGTGTGTGTGTGTGTGTGTGCGAGAGAGAGAGAGAGGGAAATTTTCCGACTTGGATGTTTTGATTTAGCAGAACAATTTTTTTTTTATTATTGACTCCAAATGAGATTTTTCTATCTGGCCAAGACGTGATGCAACTTTAAGAAAGCTTTGCGAAGTAAATAAATCACTTTGAGTAGAGTTTTCCTGATAACTGTGAACGAACAGATCTTTTCCTGGATCTCTGAATGATTGAAGTGAGATGTTCCAGGCGCTCGTGTGATGATGGGAACACAGATGTGAAGATTACGCGTCATGAGCGTTTACAGGCTGCTGTCATGAGGAATCTAACTGTCCTTGATCTCATCCGGTTCGGTGTATTATGAAACGCACTGTAACTTTCACAGATAAAAACTTCCGTCAGAAAAACAAAAAGGCATTCATTGATTTGTTAAAATTGCAGTGCTTTCACAGAGTCAGTTGAGCTCAGTGGAAAAAAAACACATCTAAGATCATGCTTTAGTGAAATATGAAATATACTTATTTTAATACTGAACATTTATTATTTGTGTGTTTGTATTAGAGCATTGTGTCGTTTGCGTCATTACATGTTTTATTAGAATCAATTGTGAATATAATTTGTCGCAAAAATGGATTCTTAATGAGTCTTTTTTTACATGTTTTCCAGTTATTGTATCTGAGTATTCAAAAAACAAGATAAATTGACACTAAGATATTAAGACTTGTTTTTATTGATGTATTTTGTCTTACTGTCTTACTTATGTTTTTTACTTTCTTACATGTATTAAAACAAATGACAAAAAATCTGCCAGTGCAGTAAAACAAAATGCACTTATATTCAAGAAATAAAATATAATGCAAAATATCCCTAAAATAGACTCTCTCTCTCTCTCTCTCTCTCTCTATCTATATATATATATATATATATATATATAGTATATAAAGTTCTAACTGTCGTTCTAAATGTTATATTTGTCATTCTAAAGTTATATCTGTCATTCTATCTGTCATTCTAAGATTCTAATGTTCCATCTGTCGTTCTTAACGTTCCATCTCCTCGTTCTTAAAGTTCCATCTGTCGTTCTTAAAGTTCCATCTGTCGTTCTAAAGTTCCATCTGTCGTTCTTAAAGTTCCATCTGTCGTTCTTAAAGTTCCATCTGTCGTTCTAAAGTTCCATCTGTCGTTCTTAAAGTTCCATCTGTCGTTCTTAAAGTTCCATCTGTCGTTCTTAAAGTTCCATCTGTCGTTCTTAAAGTTCCATCTGTCGTTCTAATGTTCCATCTGTCGTTCTTAAAGTTCCATCTGTCGTTCTTAAAGTTCCATCTGTCGTTCTAAAGTTCCATCTGTCGTTCTTAAAGTTCCATCTGTCGTTCTTAAAGTTCCATCTGTCGTTCTAAAGTTCCATCTGCCGTTCTAAATGTTATATCTGTCATTCTAAAGTTCTATCTGTCATTCTACGATTCTAATGTTCCATCTGTCGTTCTAAAAGTTCTATCTGTCGTTCTATCAGTCGTTCTAAAGTTCTATCTGTCATTCTAAGATTCTAATGTTCCATCTGTCGTTCTAAAGTTCTATCTGTCTTTCTAAGATTCTAATGTTCTATCTGTCGGTCTAATGTTCTATCTGTCGTTCTAATGTTCCATCTGTCGTTCTAAAGTTCTATCAGTCGTTCTAATGTTCCATCTGTCGTTCTAAAGTTCTATCTGTCGTTCTAAGATTCTAATGTTCCATCTGTCGGTCTAAAGTTCTATCTGTCGTTCTAATGTTCCACCTGTTGTTCTAAAGTTCTATCTGTCATTCTAAGATTCTAATGTTCCATCTGTCGTTCTAAAGTTCTATCTGTCTTTCTAAGATTCTAATGTTCTATCTGTCGTTCTAATGTTCCATCTGTCGTTCTAAAGTTCTATCAGTCGTTCTAATGTTCCATCTGTCGTTCTAAAGTTCTATCTGTCGTTCTAAGATTCTAATGTTCTATCTGTCGTTCTAATGTTCCATCTGTCGTTCTAAAGTTCTATCAGTCGTTCTAATGTTCCATCTGTCGTTCTAAAGTTCTATCTGTCGTTCTAAGATTCTAATGTTCCATCTGTCGTTCTAAGATTCTAATGTTCCATCTGTCGGTCTAAAGTTCTATCTGTCGTTCTAATGTTCCATCTGTCGTTCTAAAGTTCTATCTGTCTTTCTAAGATTCTAATGTTCCTTCTGTCGTTCTATCTGTCTTTCTAAGATTCTAATGTTCCTTCTGTCGTTCTATCTGTCGTTCTAAAATTCCATCTGTCGTTCTAAAGTTCTAATGTTCCATCTGTCGGTCTAAAGTTCCATCTGTCATTCTAAGATTCTAATGTTCCATCTGTCGTTCTAAAGTTCTATCTGTCTTTCTAAGATTCTAATGTTCTATCTGTCGTTCTAAGATTCTAATGTTCCATCTGTCGGTCTAAAGTTCTATCTGTCGTTCTAATGTTCCATCTGTCGTTCTAAAGTTCTATCTGTCTTTCTAAGATTCTAATGTTCCTTCTGTCGTTCTATCTGTCGTTCTAAAATTCCATCTGTCGTTCTAAAGTTCTAATGTTCCATCTGTCGGTCTAAAGTTCTATCTGTCGTTCTAATGTTCCATCTGTTGTTCTATCTGTCGTTCTAATGTTCCATCTGTTGTTCTATCTGTCGTTCTATCTGTCGTTCTAAAGTTCTATCTGTCTTTCTAAGATTCTAATGTTCTATCTGTCTTTCTAAGATTCTAATGTTCCTTCTGTCGTTCTATCTGTCGTTCTAAAGTTCCATCTGTCGTTCTAAAGTTCTAATGTTCCATCTGTCGGTCTGTCGTTCTATCTGTCGTTCTAATGTTCCATCTGTTGTTCTATCTGTCGTTCTATCTGTCGTTCTAATGTTCCATCTGTTGTTCTATCTGTCGTTCTATCTGTCGTTCTAATGTTCCATCTGTTGTTCTATCTGTCGTTCTATCTGTCGTTCTAAAGTTCTATCTGTCTTTCTAAGATTCTAATGTTCTATCTGTCGTTCTAAGATTCTAATGTTCCATCTGTCGTTCTAAAGTTCTAATGTTCCATCTGTCGGTCTAAAGTTCTATCTGTTGTTCTAAAGTTCCATCTGTCGGTCTAAAGTTCTATCTGTCGTTCTAAAGTTCTATCTGTCGTTCTAACTTTCTATCTGTCATTCTATCGCTTTGTCATTCTAACTAGGGGTTCGGTTTGTATCCCGGTTTTAGAGTCACCGTTTCAGTACTTTTCGGTATGTGCTATGTTCGGGGAAAAAAGTACTACTGTCAAATAAAAATAAAGAGAATAAGAACAAATAATCTAACTACAAGCACCAGCACCAATAAATACAATAGAGCAAAGATATCTGTCGTTTTCAGGTACAGAAATTGCATAAAGTAATGAAATGTAAAATAACTTTGCATATTTGACTGTATAAATTAAAGGTTAATCCTTATTAAAGTTACAAAAGTTATTAAATCAAGAACAGTGAGTGATTTTCTTGTCTTTTGTTGTTTGATTAACATTAAAATCACAGACTGCAGGAATATTAGGCTGCTGTCACTTTAAGACAGTGCACAGATCTAATATACTGATACTGATACACATACATTGTCTTTCTCGACTGTTTACATTCACTTAAGACGTAACCGACTATGTCTGCTAGTGTACTCACCAAGTCGGGCATGTTGACAATTTTTGTGTGAATTTGTCCGTTCAAGCGCAAGATTTCAATGAGAATATTTGCAGGCCTCAGATGAGTGCACAGACACAAATCTTCTCACAGCGCGCGCAGTAGTTCTCTATCTGTGTATACAGAGAAAAACTATTTGTACAACATACTGAGTTGCTGCCTATGTAGTGTGTTCCAAATCACTTCAACTTTAAATGCTTGACGCGTGTGGAATGATCAGTCCGTGTAAGCGCTACTGACTCCGTCTTTAACTTCAGTCTTCTCGCTTTAAACAGACACTCGTGGAAACCTTCCTCTGCACTCGCGGGACTGCAATCAACTCCGCGACAGTTCAGAGGAGACGCTGAAGGGCGCGATTAAGCATTCAGAGTGGATTCACGGACATCGGAATCAATCTCACGCTTTGAGAGAGAGCGAGAGCGTGCCAGAGACAAAGAAAGATGTTCCCTACTGTCATTTGATCCTTCAGGTGAAAAAAAATAATGGAAATTTCCTTGCGGGTCATGAATAGCGCCACTGTAATGATGTCGGCCTCTTCATGAGGCCAAAACTCGGGTTCTGACCGTCAATTGCAGTTGAAGAAATTACTGAAGCCCTTTCTATTGGGTGTTATTCGGTCTGTGAGGCAGAACTTGCTGCCCAACGCAGCGACAGACGGTTTAATCAGCAGAAATTACAGGTTGAAGAGATGATTAGTTGTATGCAGGTTTCCAGGTGTAATTATCGTGTCTGGATCAGTGAAGGTCATGCCGTTATGAACAGAAACTGCCTGTGCTGCAAGGTTATCATTAACTAAAATGAAAATTATTAAACACAATTTTGTTCTTTAAAATAAGGCTGAACTCTGCTTATGAGAAACATCTAACATTGTCCTCGTCTTGCATCACATGCACTTCATGTATGATATGTGTCTGCTTACTGGTATTGTTGAAGTCAAGCATAATTAAAAATGTTAAATGTAGCTTCTCTTTTGTGTCTCAGGTCGTGTTCTGCGTCTGAAGATGTTTCGTGAGGACCACGGCTCTTGGATGACCATGTTTTTCACCACGATTCTCTCGCTCTTCGTCTTCTCTCACATCTATAACCTCATTCTGCTCATGAGCGGACGGATGGGGTAAGAGATATCTTTTTAAAAGAGTGGTTTCTTTATTCCCTCTTCCCAGCTTTTCTCATTAGGGATGGCAGTCAGCAGGAATTTAACGATTTCTGGCACTTTAATTCCATTAATGATTCTTTTATGCTTTTTAGGGAGCACCCAATAATTGGTCGTAACTAATAGCAGTGTCATTATAGTAATGACTTGTGCATCACTAAATGAGTCCAAATGAGTCTTTTGAGTGTGTTTGATTCTGATTCATGATTGGCTTTGAGCAATTCCATTAAACGAACCGGCAGATTTATTTGTTCGTAAATCAGGCTACATAATGAGCGGAGGGTTCAAGACTGATTTGTGAGTGTTTTTGAAAGATTTACAATAATTTATAAATAAAAAGCACCAAAAGTGAGAAAAAAAAGGCTTTGGCAAGTATATTTATTTATTAAATGTATTTATTGTTTTTGTTTTTTTTGCTATAATTTTAAATAATTTCTTTCTTTCTTTTACTTATTTTACTAATACACACACACACTCACACACACGTATGCATGTATCTCGTGAACCATCCAGAACAGCTAATTGATTCAAACTGAAGGGGTTCAAATCTTTCTATTGATTGATTCTTTTTGAACGATTCAATTAAATGAACCGGTTGTGAGAATTATTTGATCTTAAATCAGGCTTATATATATATTAGCCTGATATATATATTAGATTTTTATTTATTTTATTTTTTTGTCAAATTGTGTATCCTGATTTAAGAACAAATAAATCTTATGAGCTGATTCACTTAATTGAATCATGAAAAAGAAAGATTTGAACCCCATCTGTTTGAATCAATCAGTGGTTCTGGACAGTTCGTGCTCTATATATATATATATATATATAGAGAGAGAGAGAGAGATATGGTATATAGACATAAATATATATAAACTTTTCATATATATTTATATAGAGCACGAACTGTCCAGAACCACTGATTGATTCAAACAGATGGGGTTCAAATCTTTCTTTTTCATGATTCAATTAAGTGAATCAGCTCATAAGATTTATTTGTTCTTAAATCAGGATACACAATAACCGTAGAGTTTAAGACTGATTCTGTGAGTGTTTTTGAAAAAATCATTAAAAAGCAGAAGCTAAAAGAATCATTTCTGAATCAGACTACACTGTGTGTTCTGTGTGTTTGTTGTTGCATGCAAAAATGCAACAGAAAGTACTTACTGAGTCCAAATTAAAACATAATTTCCGTCGTTGCACCGCGAATCTGAATAAGAATAGTTCTCTATTCCCGAACCTGTTCTTCATCCTCTTTGAGGAATTGAATCGACCAGTCGTGCGTGAGTCCATTAAGCTTTGAGCGCATTTAAGCACTGACCCGGGAATCAGCATCTACAGTCTGCTTTACATTATCAGCAGGAACAGAAGATCAGCACGTGTATGTACAGTCAACCGTGGGCCGTTTGAGAACACGCCGCCGCTTCAATTTCACGCCACAAGATGGATGCCTCACTTACGGCTTGATTCGCCATCTAATGTTCAGCTCTGCACACAGCCGATGCTTTCACATTACAGCCGACTGTTTGGAGAACGACTGCACCATTTTTCTGTGAGATTGAACGTTGAGTGATCGTGCCGCCATACATCTTCTCAAGGTTAAACGCAGCCAACGGTGAGCGTGGCAATCCTGCCGATTGTTTCTGGCCATAAACGCAACATCAGAATGAGCAGAGGTTTGACTGATCAGAGACTAGTTTGACAGCGTCTGATACAGTTATGAGTGCCAGAAACCTTTGTTGTTTTATTAAATCATCAAACACTTTGATGAACAAAGATATGAAGATAGCAGTTGGGCATTTTTCTCAGACCTTTGAATCGCTGGTTAATTAATAATGGCTGAGGTTACAGTTAAAAAGTTAAAAAGTCTCAGAGCAACTTTTCACAATATCTTCTAACCAGATCATAAAAGATCTCATTCAAAGATGCATAATCTGTGTTTTCATGAGCAGAACGCTAAATCTGTCAGACTCAAAATATCTGAACAAGAAACCTACAGCCAATGAATACAACTTCAACGTTTGTCTATCATTCAAGTAGTGCTCAGACTCATCAATTGATTCCAATGTGTGCATGTGTGTATATATATATATATCTCAATCAGGCATAACATTATGACCACAATATTGTATTAGACCCCCTTTTTCTGCCCAAACAGCCCTGACCCGTCGAGGCATGGACTCCTCTAGAGCCCTGAAGGTGTGCTGTGGTATCTGGCACCAAGATGTAAGCAGCAGATCCTTTAAGTCCTGTAAGTTGCAAGGTGGGGCGTCCATGGATCGGACTTGTTTGTTCAGCACATCCTACAGATGCTCGATTGGATTGAGATCTGGGGAATTTGGAGGCCAAGTCAACACCTCAAACTCGTTGTTGTGCTCCTCAAACCATTCCTGAAACATTTGTGCTTTGTGGCAGGAGCATTATCCTGCTGGAAGAGCCACAGCCACCAGGGAATACCGTTTCCATGAAAGGGTGTACATGGTCTGCAACAATGCTTAGGTAGGTGGTACGTGTCAAAGTAACATCCACATGGATGAAGGACCCAAGGTTTCCCAGCAGAACATTGCCCAAAGCATCACACTGCCTCCGCCGACTTGCCTTCTTCCCATAGTGCATCCTGGTGCCATGTGTTCCCCAGGTAAGCCACGCACACACACCCGGCCATCCACGTGATGTAAAAGAACACGTGATTCCTCAGACCAGGCCACCTTCTTCCATTGCTCCGTGGTCCAGTTCTGATGCTCACGTGCCACTGTTGGTGCTTTCGGCGGTGGACAGGGGTCAGCATGGGCACCCTGACCGGTCAGCGGCTATGCAGCCCCATACGCAACAAACTGAGATGCACTGTGTATTCTGACACCTTTCTATCAGAACCAGCATTAACTTCTTGAGCAATTTGAGCTCCAGTAGCTCGTCTGTTTGATCGGACCACACGGGCCAGCCTTCGCTCCCCACGTGCATCAATGAGCCTTGGCCGCCCATGACCCTGTCTCCGGTTCTCCACTGTTCCTTCCTTGGAGCACTTTTGATAGATCCTGACCACTGCAGACCGGGAACACCCCACAAGAGCTGCAGTTTTGGAGATGCTCTGACCCAGTCGTCTAGCCATCGCAATTTGGCCCTTGTCAAACTCGCTCAAATCCTTACGCTTGCCCATTTTTCCTGCTTCTAACACATCAACTTTGAGGACAAAATGTTCACTTGCTGCCTAATATATCCCACCCACTAACAGGAGCCGTGATGAAGAGATCATCAGTGTTATTCACCTGTCAGGCGTCATAATGTTATGCCTGATCAGTGAATATATACAGTATCACAATCAACCTGTTTAATTTTTTATCATTTACAATATATGATGTTAGTACAAAAAATGATTTTTGGCAAGTATATAAACCTATTTATTTTTAAAAAAATTTAAATTCTCCATTAACTAACTTGACCTACTGCAAGTCTAATAAATGAACTGAAAATGAAATGTGAGGCAGTTGATGTGTTTAGTTTTGATGGGTTTGTGTCAGTAGTTGAGCAGGTGTGATGCCGTCTCTCACAGATAGGTGGCGCTGTTGTACAGTCAGACAGCAGCACGTTCCCCTCAGGAGCTTCTGTCTCTGACAGCATGTGTCTGATGTTTTCGGCTCTGTCATGAGAAATGATTGTTTACAGCTGTGAGGAGAGGCGACCTGTGCGAGACCCGGCGCTCGCGGCACAAACCCTCTCATTCACAGACGGGTCTGATGCTTGAGTCATTATGTTCTTACTGTGACTCTGATTCACTCTCAGAATAAATGTCAGATTAACCTCACAGAGTGTGTGTAGTGTCTTTACCATGGGAACCTCAGTTTCTGCTAGTTATTGTGATCTTTGTTTCGTGACATTTTTATTTTTTCAATACTGCTACTCTCTTACTCTAGTTACCATGGTAAATTAATCTGTTCTTAGACACACACATACAATAGAATATGTTTGTTCTGTGTTTGTTCATATAAGGAAATGTCATATTTCATCCCAAATCAAAAGGAAAAATCGAACTCAAATCAGATTGTCTGTCTCTCAGCATCTGTTGCCTCCCATCCTTCTCATTGATATTCTTTTATTCAGTGTGAACCCCCCCCCGACACACACACACTCACACACACAATAGCACTGCTCAAACCCCCACACACACGCGCTTACATACACGCACACGAAAACACCCATGCAAACCCCCATACACACTCTTAACAACCAATTCTGCTTCCTCCCCCTTCACACACTTGCGCACACACACACTCACATGCGCGCTCACACACACACAGCCTCACACACGCACACACACAGTCGCACACACACACACACACAATCGCACTCACATACACACTCGCTCACACCCACTTGCTCACACACTCACACACATGCACTCACACTCACTCACAAACACACACTCGCTCACACACACACACACACACTCCCACTCACTCACACTTACTCACAAACACACACGCTCTCACACACACTCACACACACACATTCACACTCACTCACAAACACACACTCGCTCACACACACTCCCACTCACTCACTCACACACACTCCCACTCACTCACACTTACTCACAAACACACACTCTCTCACACACACACACACACTCACACATGCACTCACACTCACTCACAAACACACACTCGCTCACACACACACACACACACACACACTCCCACTTACTCACACTTACTCACAAACACACACTCTCTCACACACACACACACACGCACATTCACACTCACTTACTAACAAACACACACTCGCTCACACACACACACACACATTCAATCTCACTCACTAACAAACATACACTCGCTCACACACACACACACACGCACATTCACACTCACTAACAAACACACACTCGCTCACACACACACACACACACACACACACTCCCACTCACTCACACTTACTCACAAACACACACTCTCTCACACACACACACACATTCCCACTCACTCACACTTACTCACAAACACACACTCTCTCACACACACACGCACATTCACACTCACTTACTAACAAACACACACTCGCTCACACACACACACACACGCACATTCACACTCACTTACTAACAAACACACACTCGCTCACACACACACTCCCACTCACTCACACTTACTCACAAACACACACTCTCTCACACACACACGCACATTCACACTCACTTACTAACAAACACACACTCGCTCACACACACACACACACACACTCCCACTCACTCACACTTACTCACAAACACACACTCTCTCACACACACACACACACACACACACACATTCACACTCACTTACTAACAAACACACACTCGCTCACACACACACACACACACATTCAATCTCACTCACTAACAAACATACACTCGCTCACACACACACAGTCACACACTCACACACACACACACACACACACACACACACTCCCACTCGCTCACACACACACAGTCACACACTCTCTCACACACACACACGCACATTCGCACTCACTTACTAACAAACACACACACACTCCCACTCACTCACACTTACTCACAAACACACACTCTCTCACACACACACACACACACGCACATTCACACTCACTTACTAACAAACACACACTCGCTCACACACACACACACACACATTCAATCTCACTCACTAACAAACACACACTCTCTCACACACACACACACACACACACTCCCACTCACTCACACTCACTTACTAACAAACACACACTCGCTCACACACACACACACACACACACATTCAATCTCACTCACTAACAAACATACACTCGCTCACACACACACAGTCACACACTCTCTCACACACACACACGCACATTCGCACTCACTTACTAACAAACACACACACACTCCCACTCACTCACACTTACTCACAAACACACACTCTCTTACACACACACACACGCACATTCACACTCACTTACTAACAAACACACACTCGCTCACACAGACACACACACACACACATTCAATCTCACTCACAAACAAACATACACTCGCTCACACACACACAGTCACACACTCTCACACACACACACACACTCGCTCACACACACACACACACCCACACACACATTCAATCTCACTCACTAACAAACATACACTCGCTCACACACACAGTCACACACTCTCAAACACACACACCGGCGGCCGCTCAATGTGCTTGTGATTGAACATCATAAACACTCACATTCTCTCTCTGCATGTCATAAAAAGGCTGTTGAGAGTCTGGCAGGCCAACCGATTTCAGAGCAAATTCTCTGTCTGCTTTTATTAATGACATCATAATGGCCTTTATGACATCATTTCCACCTTTATTAAATCATTACGGCCTTTATTGCATCATTTTATTGCGTTTTATTTTATTGCAGCCCAACACACATATGATGATGATGATACCCTCAGCTCAGTGTGTGCTGCGTGATGTGGGCGGGGCTGTGATGGGGGCGGAGTCAACGTTCAGCCCCTTTATCTCTTCAGTGCTCGAGGCGTCTGTTACAGGCATACATCATGTGCTAATTAAGCAGCGTTATTTAATTAAGAGTGCAGATCGCATTACTCACGGCCAATTAGGAGCCGCGGCGCCACCCGTTTGAGAGATGCAGCTGCACGCGCTCAGAGAGAGACTCACCGAAACAGTGCAATAACATCAGCGGCACTGCTGAAAATCCCACAATGCATTGCAACAGGAATCCATACCAATTGATCAGTGCGCATTATTCAAAATGCTTTAATTTGTGTATTCTTCTAGTTATACAGCAGCAAATGAATCAGAAGTGATCAGTGCATCTCTCTGTGTGTGTGTGTGTGTGTGTGTGTGTGTGTGTGTGTGTGTGTTTTTCAGTCAGGCACTTGTAGGCAGACTAACAGGGCTGTAGCGGTGCTGCGGGTCGGGTGTAATTGAAAAGCTGAAACATCCTGTTGGGTCCCTAGATAAATGTTGTGGTTGTGGCGAAGAGGTCCTGAAGGTGTGATGACTCTGAGCCGGCGGCGCTGACACCTCACCACACAATCAATATCTGCCGGATAGAGCCGGAGCGCTGAGAATACCTCATCTTGAGGCTGATATTTAAAGGTCATTGGCTCACAGATCCAGAATGACCTTTGACCTTGAGGGCTGGATGGAGCTAATCTGTTTTATTTTACCAGTAGAAGAACATTAAATTTCATTTTAATCAATAGCATGCGTTTCAGACCAAACCTAATAAATCAGTCGCGCTCTCTGATAATTGTTACGATAAATCAAAAATGAGCGTCTAGGAGGTAGCGGCTTTTCATACACAATTATTACACTATGTAAATCTGAGGAATATTAATATGTCAGGATGACTCATGACGTATTATTTCATACTGATAAATATGTGTGATTTCATTTAAAGGAATAGTTCACAGTTTTTGCCGTCTGTTTTTATTTTGGAGCATCACCGGATGTTTTTCTCCACGACATTTACATTTTATTTTGGGGTGAACAAAAAACATAATCAATTTGTGATATGGTTCTGAATTAACAGAATATTCGTATGCCAAAATACATGGTAATACTATGATACATGTCCAAAAAAACATTGGAATGCTATGGTGAATGTCCAAAAACCTGGTATTAACATGGGAAATATTTAAAAAAACATGGTTTTACCACAGTAAATGTTAAAAAGAATGGTAATTCAAGGGTATATGTCCAAAAACCACCGTAATACTATGGTATTAACATGGTAGATATAAATAAAATGGTATTACCATAGTAAATTAAATGGTACACATCCAATAATACTATCGTGAATGTCCAAAAACATGGTATTACCATAGTAAATAAAAAAAAAACATGGTAATTCAATGGTACACGTCCAAAAAAAATCACCGTAATGCTATGGTACACGTCCAAGAACCATAGTGATACTATGGTGAATGCCCAAAACATGGTATTAACATGGGGAATATTCACAAAACATGGTAATTCAATGGTAAATGTACAAATAAAATTGTATTCTGTTGTACGTGTCCAAAAACATGGTATTAACAAAAAATGGTAATTAAATTGTACATGTAAAAAAAAATCTTGTAATGCTATGGTGCATGTCCAAAAATGTTGACATATTGACAAAAACATGCTATTACAATAGAACATTATCAAAAAACATGATATTACCATGGGACATGTCTAAAAACCGTGGTGTTTCATGTCAACATGAGGGTAAGTAAATGATCACAGAATTTGTTATGGGTTAAACAAAACTAGGTCACATTTTTAAAGAATTTGATGTGAACCAGAGAATCAATTGAGGGAAGAAAAACAGATGCATTATGTAGGCCAGGGGGCGGGGCCTGTGTGGAAGGGGCGGAGCCAGTGATATCTCACAGGTCAGCCCAGCTGGAGACAAGCCGCTTTCACTGTTACTGTGACAACTGCGGAACTCCCGTGAGATTAACAGATGCACATATAGGCCGAATCGTACATCAGGAAGTGACATGTAGTTTAAGAGTGTGAGTGTGTGTGTGTGTGTGTGTGTGTGTGTTACCAGCAGCCAGACTAACCGCTCAACATCATCATCATGTTAAGTGCTGTTTTACAAGCTGCTGGTACCATAAATCAGCCCTTTTCTGCACTAGTAGCTGTCCAATCTAACACTTGGTGTTGCTTATAAAACTTTGGCAAATTTTGCCTTTAGTCCAGAATGAGGTTCCCTCAGGGAGATCCGCAGAAGTCTGCATAATTTACATTTGTGGCTGTGTGAGTGGGAACATTTACTTACTAATTCCTCATAATAGTCAGCTTCGTTTATTCTGTGTTGCTGCAGTTCTGCTCTAAAACCGCAAACGGAAACTCGCCTAAATGAGAGCAAATAATACAGCGCTGGCATTCACACGTTTATTGATTTGCATTTGTTCTTGTCGCTCTGGCAAGATGCAATGATCAGATGCACATTACGGGAGCTTCACTAACTGTTTGACTGTTGTAATGTGACGCTGTTACATTCATGCATTTAGAAGATGCTTTTTATCCAGAGTGACTTACAGTAGAGGAGCAGAGTAAAACTGGATTTTAATGATAATGAAGGTAGGGTGAGGCTTCAATTCTTATTCATGAGGAATTGATTGGATTGTGATTGGAAAATAGAAAGGATTAATAATGCCAGCTAAAAAAGATGTAAATAGTCTATTCTGATTTAGTTTTAAACCTTCTAGAAGATTTATTCTAAAAAATGTGCCATGTTAGAGTAATAATTTTGCCAATTTATACATTTACTCACTGTCATCACATTCCACGTAAAGTCACGACAAAATGGAAGTAGCAACTGATTTTTTCTCTGTATTGTGACATCTGAGTGAAACAATGTAGGGCGGGGCTTAGTTCTATGCATCGGTTGTTGATTGGATGTTGAGATGTGGGCGTGGCTCTTAAAAAACTTGCCGTGGATTCTAAAAAGGGGCGGAGTTTAAACCGACCAAATGATTGGACAAGTTCTGCATATGTCAGAGAGATGTTATGATATTCTGATTAAAAATTAAGCATGCTACTAGTTAAACATGGATTAATCGTTCACAGTAAGGTCAAAAACTTGCTTGCTTTGTGTACCATAGTATTACGATGGTTCTTGGACGTGTACCATTGAATTATGATGTTATTTTTTACATTTACTGTGGTAATACCATGTTTTTTTAACATTTCCCGTGTTAATGCCATATTTTTGGGCATTCGCCGTAGTATTACGATGGATTTTGGACATGTACCATTGAATTACCATGTTTTTTTTTACATTTCCCATGTTAATACCCTGTTTTTGGACATTCACCATATCATTCCAATGGTTTTTGGATGTGTACCTTTGAATTACAATGTTTTCTCAACATTTACTATGGTAATACCATTTATTTAATATTTCCCATAATAATACCATGTTTTTGGACATTCACCATAGTATCACTATGGTTTTTGGTAGTGTACAATTGAATTACCATGTTTTTTGAAAATTTTCCATGTTAATACCATGTTTTGGACATTCACCATAGTATTCCAATGGTTTTTGGATATGTACCATTGAATTACCATGTTTTATGAACATTTACTATGGTAATACCATGTTTTTTTTTACATTTACTATGGTAATACCATGTTTTTTGAGCATTTCCTGTGTTAATACCATGTTTTGGTCATTCACCATAGTATTCCAATGGTTTTTGGATATGTACCATTGAATTACCATGTTTTATGAACATTTACTATGGTAATACCATTTATTTAATATTTCCCATAATAATACCATGTTTTTGGACATTCACCATAGTATCGCTATGGTTTTTGGTAGTGTACAATTGAATTACCATGTTTTATGAACATTTACTATGGTAATACCATGTTTTTTTAACATTTACTATGGTAATACCATGTTTTTTGAGCATTTCGTGTGTTAATACCATGTTTTGGTCATTCACCATAGTATTCCAATGGTTTTTGGATATGTACCATTGAATTACCATGTTTTATGAACATTTACTATGGTAATACCATGTTTTTTTAACATTTCCTGTGTTAATACCATGTTTTGGACATTCACCATAGTATTCCAATGGTTTTTGGATATGTACCATTGAATTACCATGTTTTATGAACATTTACTATGGTAATACCATTTATTTAATATTTCCCATAATAATACCATGTTTTTGGACATTCACCATAGTATCGCTATGGTTTTTGGTAGTGTACAATTGAATTACCATGTTTTTTGAACATTTTCCATGTTAATACCATGTTCTGGACATTCACCATAGTATTCCAATGGTTTTTGGATATGTACCATTGAATTACCATGTTTTATGAACATTTACTATGGTAATACCATGTTTTTTTAACATTTCCTGTGTTAATACCATGTTTTGGACATTCACCATAGTATTCCAATGGTTTTTGGATATGTACCATTGAATTACCATGTTTTATGAACATTTACTATGGTAATACCATTTATTTAATATTTCCCATAATAATACCATGTTTTTGGACATTCACCATAGTATCGCTATGGTTTTTGGTAGTGTACAATTGAATTACCATGTTTTTTGAACATTTTCCATGTTAATACCATGTTCTGGACATTCACCATAGTATTCCAATGGTTTTTGGATATGTACCATTGAATTACCATGTTTTATGAACATTTACTATGGTAATACCATGTTTTTTTGAACATTTCCTGTGTTAATACCATGTTTTGGACATTCACCATAGTATTCCAATGGTTTTTGGATATGTACCATTGAATTACCATGTTTTATGAACATTTACTATGGTAATACCATTTATTTAATATTTCCCATAATAATACCATGTTTTTGGACATTCACCATAGTATCACTATGGTTTTTGGTAGTGTACAATTCAATTACCATGTTTTTTGAACATTTTCCATGTTAATACCATATTTTGGACATTCACCATAGTATTCCAATGGTTTTTGGATATGTACCATTGAATTACCATGTTTTATGAACATTTACTATGGTAATACCATGTTTTTTTAATATTTCCCATGTTAATTCCATGTTTTTGGACACGTACCGCATGTACCAGAAAGAACTTATGATGTTCTGATTAAAAATGAAACGCATGCATGGATGAATCGTTCACAACCAGATCAAAACATGCAATTAGAAAATAGCCGGTTTTAAGCATTCTAGATTGATTCTTGTAGAGAACCAGCCAGATTGTAATTCCGTCCTGTGAAGTTCCTAAAAAGGCCAGTGAGGCTCTTGGAAGCATTTTAGAGGGTGTTTCAGATTTGTGGCTTCCGAGACGGTGCCTAATTAAAATTCAGTCCTGCCTTGGGATCCGGTAAGAATGTCACAAACATCTCTAAGAGTCGGCCAGCGGCCGTTTTCACAGAATCAGACCGATTCCGTCTGCTGCCCTGAAAATAGACCAAAGGCAAACTGAAATTTTAGCAGCGACTGGAGTTTGAATTTGTCAAATCATGACTTGGACGTTTTGTTCTCTGTGAGACTCGACTCATTAGCAGGCGCTCGGGAGCATCATTCATATTAATTCTCACGGCTGGAGCGTCTCTCCTTATCCCTGGAACACCGGCACGTCGCACACATCAGTAATCCTGTCACGGGTCTCTCTGACTTCCAGGAACGTGGGTCTGTGTACCTGAGGTTCTTCCCAGCACGACTCGCTTCATCAGGGCTTGTTGGTTCCGTCAGTAATGTCTCGTGTTGTTGATTCGAATCAACTCGTGCCGCATATGTGACCTCATTTTTTACCAGTGCATCTCATATTTCATAAACTGGGCTGCTGGAGAACTATAATTAACAGAAGAGACTCTAGGGAGTCGTTTGGATAAACCGCATGTGTACGAGCGAGCTATTGAACATTATTTGGTTACATGTGTTACGTATATATGTGTATACTTTAAATCCACTGTAATCGCGCATTGAAATGTGTTTATAGCATATATTAATTTGATGGTACAGTGATGTTACTTTGATATGTAACATGGTACTGAATTAATAGCATATTAAATTATTCATATTCCACGATACATGTTCAAAAACATGGTATTGACATGGGAAATGATCAAAAAAACATGGCATTACTACTATAGTAAAAGTCAAAAACCTGGTATTTACAGGGTAAATACTTAAAAATACATGGCATTGCCATGGGAAATGTGTGAAAACATGTCAAAAACTTGAATGCTCAAAAAACATAGGATTAATTAAATTAATTAAAAATGAATTGGTACATATCATAAAACATGCTGGTATTAACGTGGAAACTTTAAAAATGGTATTACCATGGTAAATGTTCAGAAAAACATGGTATTACCTTTGGAACTGTTTAAATACCATCATGGAACATATCAAAACGTGGTATTAAATGGTACATGTCCAAAAAAAACATGCTAATACTATGTTGCATGTCCAGAAACATGGTGTTAACATGGGAAATGTAAAAAAAATGGTTTTACCATGGGAAATGTTCAGAAAACACATTACTACTATGGAACATGTTCAAAA
The DNA here is from genome assembly GCA_039654625.1 of Rhinogobio ventralis. Lineage (NCBI taxonomy): Eukaryota > Metazoa > Chordata > Actinopteri > Cypriniformes > Gobionidae > Rhinogobio > Rhinogobio ventralis. The sequence continues at coordinate 2,406,389 of CM077216.1, forward strand.
CTTGGCAATACCCTAGTGAATGTTCAAAAAACATGGAATTTGAATGGTACAGTACATGTCTAAAGATAATTTGGTACATGTCATAGAACATGATATTAACATGGGAAATGTTGAAATACCACCATGGAACATATAAAAAACATGATATTCCAATGGTAAATGTCCAAAAAACATGGTAATACTATTGTGCATGTCCAAAAATATGGTATTTACATAGGAAATGTTCATAAAAACATGTCATTACTCTAGTAAATGTTCAAAAACATTGTAATACTAGTATGGTGCATGTTAAGAAAACATGCTATTACCATGGGAAATGTTTAGAAAACATATTACTACTATGGAACATGTCAAATACTAAATGCATGTTCAGAAAAACATGGTATTACCTTTGGAAATGTTTTAAATGCCACCATAGAACATATCAAAAACGTAGTATGTCAATGGTACATGTCCAAAAAACATTACTATAGGGCATTGTAATGCTAGTATGGTGCATGTCAAAAAACATGCTATTACCAAGGTAAATATATATTTTTTTAAAAATGGTATTACCATGGGAAATATTAATGTTCAGTAAACATATTACTACCTAACATGTCAAAAACTTGGTAATACCATAGTAAATGTTCAAAAAACATGGAATTTTAATGGTACATGTCATAAAACATGGTATTAACATAGGAAATGTAAAAAAAAAAAACATGGCATTGTTATAGTAAGTGTTCCAAAACAAAAATGTGGTATTTTAATGGTACACGTCCAAAACGCATGATATTTCAGTGTCATGTCCATAAATAAACATGGTATTACTTTTTGTCTAAAAAAATACTTAATGTCTGTGAGTGATGTCATTGTGTGTCATTTGTGCTGCTGAGCTGATGTGACTTTGTCAGGACACCCAGCAGCACTGCATTAAAATTACAGCCATAATGAATAAATGAAGGCATGAGACACTAATCAGAGAGAGTGTGTGAGTGTGTGTCTCTCAGCCATATCACACCATTCCCCTGCATGTAATACTGTGAAACCGCACCAACCTAAACTAGTATCTCTGTTACATACTATTAGTCCGTGAGCACCGGATGGTTCCCGTATTATCAATTAGCTCGATGCCCTTGGTGAACGACTCCCAGCGGTCTCGCAGGCCAGGCTGGCTGTGGTCCACAACCGCAGGGTTTGAAACTGACTTAATGCGCTAATAAATCTTCGTTCTAATCAAAGCGGCTTTATCGGTGTGCGGGGAGGAAAGTGATAAGTCGCGCTTTGGACGTGCTCTAATGACGGGCCGTAACGGACGGAATACAGATTCAATCTCACGCATTATGAGGCCGTAAAGACAGCGGGTCAAGCGTTCGTTTGGTTTACAGATTTGTCAGCCATGAGCGTGCTAATAAGGATGAAAGCTTGTTAAACACGTGCACGAGAGCATGATACAGGACGATGCCGCTATCCGTAACGTGGTTCAGGATGAAATCATTTAATATGAATTTTTAATTCATTTGATTAAGGGTTATTATTGTAAAAATCCTTACTTGAAATAAAATAAACTTTAACTGAAATGAAAAAAATATATATCCTTTTCATATTTCAGGGTTTCTCAGAAGCTGAAGTCGTCATAGCTTGGCGTGAACTACAAAATACATTAAATATATTTTTCGTGTTCCCATTTGCTCAAATAGCAAAAGAGAAACTCCACAATAGTGGAGAGATTGATAACGGCAGTCAGAAGAGAGAAAGATGTTAATTATACGTCACTCCCACAGCCACTGTATTAGAAGAGTGTGTGTGTGTGTATTGTGATGCAAAGGTAATATATAATACAAAGTATAGTCTTATAAATGTACATGTTTATAAAAAAAAACGTTGCAGGGTTTACGATGCTGATGATTGTTAAAATGCGTCATCACAGTCTAAAAAGTGTCCATACTCAGCGTTATAGGCCTGCGATCCGTGCCGGTCCTCCCTATACACAAAAGCACACAAGTTACGTCAGGCCCCGATCCACCAGGCTCTCAAGAGGGCTGTGTTTTAGTCTCATTTTTGATTTCGGCTTCCAACAATTATGACAACATGATGCCACTTTCTGTTCCTTTCCTTTAAAGCGGTGCGCTGTCACCATACATTAGATCCAAATCCTTCAGATCACGTGTAAAAGCGTATTGAGCTGCGAAAGAGACGCTGTTTAACAGGCGGCTTTCTGTGCGCATGATCCGAGACGGAGAGAAACACGGACAAGTGCAGGCTACTTTGGACTTAAACGGATAAATGCACGTCAAAATATGTCACGTTTTTAACTTAAATGCATTCAGTTATGACTGTAGTGAACATAAACAGCTGGGAAAGTAATCGAATGCTTGTCGGTCAGTGTATTAGGTCTGTGCATTTGGTCTTAAAGTGACAGCAGCCTAATAAACACGCTGCTCTCTCTTCCCCGTTTTTGATCATTTTCACAAGTTTCATGGCCCCTTCAGAATATCTTGTTGTATGAATATCTGAACATGCAATATATCGAAATTCTCAGTTTTTATCAGCACTTGAATATGGGTAAGTTTCATAAAAATTGAGCAAAAAGCTGAGAAAATCATGTTTTTGTCAAAGACTACATCCAGATGGGATTCAGAGCGATGATCAAACACAGATGGAGTGGATGGATCAACACCCCAAAGCTTCACAGAGCTCGTCCTGGGGCGACATGTCATTCAGTAACATTAGGCGGTTTTGATTTATATGCGGTTTAATGTTGATGATCGTGTAATTTTACATATGCATATGATTACATATGATATCTCTTGTTTCTGCGTCGTCTTCGCCTGTGCTTTGATTAGGAGACTCCGTCTTTACCGGTAAAGGATCATGTGTGAACAGCATATCTGTGTATTTAATTTACCGGGATTGCTGTGTGAAAAGGACTGTGCATGCAAAGGATGCAATGTTTTATATAGTAGTAGGCTAAACTGTTCATTTCATTCATAACTTTTTTCTGTTGTATTTGTTCTATTTTTTCATGTTTTTATTGTATTACTGAACATTTTAAGCTCACTGTTGTTGTTTGGCAGTGGAAGAAAGAACAGATTAAGGGGTCGGGGGTCATTTTGGGGTAATGAACGCACCTACAGGGCCCCCAGACAAAGTTTTGCTTAGGGCCCCCAGAAGTCTGCGATGCGATGAACGGCGCTAATGAGGAAAAAAAGCTTGTTAAAACATGTTTCCTTTACAGAATAATGCCGTTATTATCCGTAACGCGCTTCAGAATGAGACCAAAAGCCCTTGTGGCAACAATCCGCTCGTTCTGACACTTGTTCTGCGTTTCCCGCCGTCTGTAATCCACGAACTGACGTGCATAAGCAGATTAACGAGTTTGTACCTGTTCAAGGCCTGTAAACACTTCTGACGGCATAAAAGAAGCGTAAAGAAGATTACATCCGCTCGCTGTCACAACATATGAACGCCTGGCTGTGTTTTTATATGCGTTGGATCATTTTCTGGAAGCGATTCCTTCCCTGAATGCAATATAAAGGCCTCTGAAGTTTATTTGTGTTTGTGATGACGTTAACATGTCCTGTAGCGTTATTGAAACGCTCTATCCAGCGAATGTCACGTCGAATAAAAGCTTTTGGAGAAGACGTGGCTACAGAAGCGAAGCGCCACACCTCATGATCGCCGCGGCTCGCTGGAGCTGATCACACCAGACTGACCGGATCTGTGTCTCTCTCTCTGCAGTCCCCACATGGTGACGGAGTACATGGGCATCAGGAACGAGAGTTTGATGAAGATGGCCGCTGTAGGGACGTGGATGGGCGATTTTGTGACCGCGTGGATGGTGAGACTCCAGCCTGTTTAAAGTCCACATGAAACCACACTCAAAACCTGTTTTACTTCCGTAATTGATCGGGATCGACTTGTTGGAGTAAAACGCGGAACAGCTTGATGGAGAAAGTTTTGCATTTTGATTTACAAAGACAAAGACAGAGTTCCCTTTAGATCAGGGTTTGCGAGTTTGTGAAAAACTAAGAATAGCAGCTAATAATTCATTAAATTAAAAAAGAAAATCGGTTTATTAAAATCGCTGTCAAATCGCATCCAGTTTGTGTTTACATAATATATGTGTGTGTACTGTGTTTAATTATTATGTGTATTTAAATACACATACATTTTTAAGAAATATTTGCATGTATATTTATATAATTTATATTTATATATATAAATATTTCAAACAATTCTTAAATATATACATGCATGTGTGTGTATTTATATATACACTGTAAAAAAGTATTTTCATGATTCATTATCACTTTTTATCTTTTGTCAAATCAACTTAAATAATTAATCTGGTTCAGATAACATCATATTTTGAGTTGCTATTTATCTCTTTTATTGTATTAACTCCAATTTTTCATTTCAATGAACTCTTTTTGAATCTTTTTGAAAATTTTAAGGCAACGACGTAACTTACTTTTTTAAGTTAAACCAGCAATATTTTTTTGGGATGTGATTTAATCGCTTGACAGCACTAATATATAATAAGCAGCAAAACTGTTTCCAAAATTGATTTCTGAAGGATCATGTGACACTGAAGACTGGAGTAATGATGCTGAAAATTCAGCTTTGATCACAGGAATAAATTAAATTTTAAAGTATATTAAATTAGAAAAATATTTTTTCTAAATTGTAAAAATTTTATCACAATATTACTGTTTTTTTCTGTATTTTTGATCAAATAAATGCAGGCTTGATGAGCATAAGAAGCTTCTTTCAAAAATAAAATTGTTTTGAAACTTTTGACCGGTAATAAAAAAAAAAAAAAAAAAAAAAAAAAATATATATATATATATATATATATATATATATATATATATATATATATATATATATATATATATATATATATATATATATATATATAATATATATATATATATAGAGAGAGAGAGAGACATTTCCATTTATTTTAATTATGGAAAAGACTACATTTTTTTCTACGATATCACAATCACAAAGTGTGGTATTTTATTTGTTTACCTGTTATAATATAGATATTTTATACATTTTAATTTATACATTTGTAAAAGTAAATTTTCTAATTATTTTCCAAATGTAATAATTTATTGGACATTGGTGTATTTTATCATAATAAGCCAATTATAGTTGTGCATTACAGTGATTTTACCATGTTTTACCAAGTTAACTTACAAGGTAAAACTATTTTATCTACAATTCCATATCCATATTTTATTATTTAGCTGCATGTCATGTGACCATTAACCAACATCAGACAACCGTGAACATGCAAATGTTAAATTATTGAAATATTTACTTTAAATATCAGGGAGACTTTTAGGTCAAAGTTTGTTTGGCTGGCAATAAAATCTTGAACCAATGAATCGTTCTCAAGTAACACCAGGGATGTAAATTAAAGTAAAAAAGGTGTATTTTGATTTCATGTTGACTGTAGCAACTTTACAGCTGCATGAAATTGTTTTATGAGAATTCTTGACCTTGATGAACCTTCCCCGCGTCTGACGAGCCACTCAAATGTTTCTGTAATTATTTGTTAGTAATTGACTGTGGAACGTTCCCAGAGGCGGCGGAGGGAATGTGACATTAGAGATCGCCTAAACCAGCAAAGCCCCAAAAACTCACAGAGAGTCCGCCACATGGAGAAAGCAATAATATCCTCTTTAAAGCTGCAGCCGCAAAACAGTGAAATTAATAACGCTTGAGAAATATGATTAAAATGATGCATCCAGCAATACAGTGAAATAATTTTACATGTAATAGTTGTGGTAATGCTTAACAATGAAAGCTACTTATATATATATATATACTTATATAAAATCTTACCATAGTTTTGTATAAATATGCATACATACACCAATCAGGCACCTTCCTAATATTGAGTTGGTCCCCATTTTGTTGCCCAAACAGCCCTGACCCGTCTCTGATGGACTCCTCTAGACCCCTAAAGGTGTGCTGTGGTATCTGGCACCAAGATGTTAGCAGCAGATCCTTTAAGTCCTGTAAGTTGCGAGGTGGCGCCTCCATGGATCGGACTTGTTTGTTCAGCACATCCCACAGATGCTCGACTGGATTGAGATCTGGGGAATTTGGAGGCCAAGTCAACACCTCAAACTCGTTGTTGTGCTCCTCAAACCATTCCTGAACCATTTTTGCTTTGTGGCAGGAGCATTATCCTGCTGGAAGAGCCACAGCCACCAGGGAATACTGTTTCCATGAAAGGCTGTACATGGTCTCAACAATGCTTAGGTAGGTGGTACGTGTCAAAGGAACATCCACATGGATAGAGGACCCAAGGTTTCCCAGCAGAACATTGGCCAAAGCATCACACTGCCTCCGCCAGCTTGCCTTCTTCCCATAGTGCATCCTGCTGCCATGTGTTCCCCAGGTAAGCCACGCACACACACCCGGCCATCCACGTGATGTAAAAGAACACGTGATTCCTCAGACCAGGCCACCTTCTTCCATTGCTCCGTGGTCCAGTTCTGATGCTCACGTGCCACTGTTGGTGCTTTCGGCGGTGGACAGGGGTCAGCATGGGCACCCTGACCGGTCAGCGGCTATGCAGCCCCATACGCAACAAACTGAGATGCACTGTGTATTCTGACACCTTTCTATCAGAACCAGCATTAACTTCTTGAGCAATTTGAGCTCCAGTAGCTCGTCTGTTTGATCGGACCACACGGGCCAGCCTTCGCTCCCCACGTGCATCAATGAGCCTTGGCCGCCCATGACCCTGTCTCCGGTTCTCCACTGTTCCTTCCTTGGAGCACTTTTGATAGATCCTGACCACTGCAGACCGGGAACACCCCACAAGAGCTGCAGTTTTGGAGATGCTCTGACCCAGTCGTCTAGCCATCACAATTTGGCCCTTGTCAAACTTGCTCAAATCCTTACGCTTGCCCATTTTTCCTGCTTCTAACACATCAACTTTGAGGACAAAATGTTCACTTGCTGCCTAATATATCCCACCCACTAACAGGAGCCGTGATGAAGAGATCATCAGTGTTATTCACTTCACCTGTCAGGGGTCATAATGTTATGCCTGATCAGTGTATAATTAATTTTGATTTATTATATTTTGAAAGTGATTCATGAAAAGCCCCTATATATGTTATTATTTTGTCATTTTAATATGTAACTTCTTTTGATCCCATGTTGACTTTTAAGGCTTTGTTAAACATGGAATTATTTGGAATCTCATTGCAGGAGTGACGGTTAAACTGACAGCTGTCACTCAACCTGATTGACAGTTTTTCTACGCTGTCTGTTTGTAAACTATAGACACTATTATAAGAGTTGACAATCGTGGCGATGAAAACAAGGTTTTCCCAAGTTCACTCAAGGACACACAGGAAACAAACATCCTTTCGACGATATCCGGCATCAAAGCACTTTTCTCAGTGACACGCGAGTGCAGGTGTAGTTCAGATCTGCTGGGATGCGCGTGTGTGTGTGTGTGTGTGTGTGTCTTTCGGGACATTAGTATTCCTGTGTTCAAACTGCAGCGATGAACAAAAGAGAGGAGGAGAAAAAGAGAGGGATAAAAGGAAGGAGGAAGAGAACAGAAAGACGAAGGGCGAAGGAGCATCTCAAAGTGCTGAATCGAGACATTAGCGACGGCGTCTACATGCCATTAATTCAGCCCTTCATCTCGTCACAGGCGGCTGCCGTTTGGCTGGGACTTGATGAAAGATTTACAGATTTATTTCACTTTCTCTTTCCCTCCCCACAGTTTTTGGTCTTTCTTTTCTGAAGGAGCGGATCCGTCACCAGGGTGACCTTAGACAGGCGTTACGGCTCACTGCGCAGTGTGCACACTCAGTAGGGCGTAACTGTAGTTCACTTGACAAACACAGATGATGCATAAACCACACAGATTAGAGGTTTGTATATGGCATAATGCACTTATGTAAATAAATATACCATCATGTCATGTGTATAGATATATTTTGCATATTAGATGCTTTTTATTTATTAATAATTGTATTTATTTTATTATCCTAATTTGTCATAATCAAAACTAAATTTAGTGGTTAAATGACTACTAAAATATATATTTTTTAAATATTTAATATGCAATTTTGCAAAAAGCCCTTACTTAAAATTTAAATAAAATATATTTAAAATATATATTTCAGCTAGTTGCCAAGGCAACATTTCTTTATTCATTTTATGTACTAAAATAATGATTGCATTAAATGTATAATAAGTAATTTTACAGTAAAAATGTGATTTTCTTACAGTAACATGCACTGATTGAGAAATGTATTAGGACATAAATAATATAATAAAGAAAGTTAATAGAAATATTATATGAAAATATTTTAGAAATGGAATAACTTTTATTCAGTTTTAAGGCAACATTGCTCTCTTCATTTTATGTACTAAAATAACTAAAACTTAAACTGAATTAAAAAGTTAAATATTAAGTAATATAGATATATTAATATAAATAATATAAAAATATTAAGAAATAAATAGTATATTAGGAAATAAATAATAAATTAAAGAAAGTTAATAGAAATACAATTTCATGAAAATATTTTAGAAATGGAATAACTTTTATTTAGTTAGTTTTTACTGTTTTAGTATTATATTTTTTATATTTAGTAATTTTAGTTTAGTGTTTTTGTCATTATTGTTACTTTTTTTTTAGCTCATGTCAAATTTATTTCGCATTGTTTTGTTTTCTGGATTTAGTTTGAGTTTTAGTTGATGATGATGATGATGATGATGATAACCCTGGCACAGTCTCTGTGACTCGTGAAGTAACGAGTGTGTGTTTGTTTGTTTCCAAGGTGACAGACATGATGCTGCAGGACACTCATTACCCGGACTGGGGCCGGACCGCGAGGCACTACTGGAGGCAGGGTCACAACCGGATCGTCCTGTTCTGGTGAGTCCGTTCACACTGCAGATCTGGACTGATGTGAAGGGAGCGGCAGTGACACAAGCAGCTTCATCCGTCCACAAACGCAGTCCCACTCATGTTTTTGTTTTTGCTGGATAATTCATGTGAGATGCACATTTCTGCTTTTAAGCCCTCGTCTCATTGCCGTCCACTGTAAACGCATGATTTCTGCTTGTTTACACACACGAGGCGCGAGTTGAACTGATTTTCTGTGATATAATTGACTGCATGTCACGGGTTGTGTCAGCTTAAGTCGTATTGAACAGGAATATTGCTTTGATGGGCTGCGTGTGACGTCCCGAAGGAAATCATATTGATAAAGTGACTAAATCATATATAGCCCATATCATATATAGTTGTTCATCACTTAAAGGACGATATATTGCCAGACATGACAGACTGCTCAGATTCCCTGCGTGGCTGATACACACTACTGTACAGTCTGAATGGTTTAACTCACCTGCAAACACTTTTTTAAGAATTGCTAATACACCGGATATTGTTACCATCTCTCAGAATGGCAAAACAGTCAAACTGTTTGAGGTGTCATGTGCATTAGACCTGTTTATGGAGGACTCTTACTGCTGTAAGACTCTAAAATACCAGTCATTGATCTCTACCATTGAGAACCTTGGGTACAAATGCCAGCTGATTGTGCTAGTGTTGGGTAGCTTAGGTCATGTGCACAGGCTGGCCATCCGTGGACTTTGCATTGGGGGGGATTTCTAAAACAGGGGCCAAACAGTTGGCCAAGTACTGCTCAATCTCAGCTACTGTAGGAAGCATGCTTATTTGGAAAAGGCGATGTTTCCTGTACCCTTAGAACTGTATAATCCATAACAATGTGCTGCCTTGTTTTAATCTGTTGGATCATTAAAAAAAAAGATTCCTAATGAAATTTGACATAATGTGGAATCAAATAAAGTATATAAAATGTGTGTGTGAGTGTAAGTGTGTGTGTGTGTGTGAGAGTGTGTGTGTGTGTGTGTGTGTGTGAGTATAAGTGTACGTGTGTGTGTGTGAGAGCGTGTGTTTGAGAGAGAGTGAGAGTATAAGTGTACGTGTGTGAGAGAGAGTGTGTATGTGAGCGAGAGTGTGTGAGAGTATAAGTGTACGTGTGTGAGAGTATAAGTGTGTGTGAGTATAAGTGTGTATGTGAGAGAGTGTGTATGTGAGCGAGAGTGTGTGAGAGTATAAGTATAAGTGTGTGTGAGTATAAGTGTGTATGTGAGAGAGTGTGTGTGTGAGCGAGAGTGTGTGAGAGTATAAGTGTACGTGTGTCTGAGTATAAGTGTGTGTGAGTATAAGTGTGTATGTGAGAGAGTGTGTGTGTGAGCGAGAGTGTGTGAGAGTATAAGTGTAAGTGTGTGAGAGTATAAGTGTGTGTGAGTATAAGTGTGTATGTGAGAGAGTGTGTGTGTGAGCGAGAGTGTGTGAGAGTATAAGTGTAAGTGTGTATGTGAGAGAGTGTGTGTGTGAGCGAGAGTGTGTGAGAGTATAAGTGTAAGTGTGTGAGAGTATAAGTGTGTGTGAGTATAAGTGTGTATATGAGAGAGTGTGTGTGTGAGCGAGAGTGTGTGAGAGTATAAGTGTAAGTGTGTGTGAGTATAAGTGTGTGTGAGTATAAGTGTGTGTGAGTATAAGTGTGTATGTGAGAGAGTGTGTGTGTGAGCGAGAGTGTGTGAGAGTATAAGTGTAAGTGTGTGTGAGTATAAGTGTGTATGTGAGAGAGTGTGTGTGTGAGCGAGAGTGTGTGAGAGTATAAGTGTAAGTGTGTGAGAGTATAAGTGTGTGTGAGTATAAGTGTGTATGTGAGAGAGTGTGTGTGTGAGCGAGAGTGTGTGAGAGTATAAGTGTAAGTGTGTGTGAGTATAAGTGTGTGTGAGTATAAGTGTGTATGTGAGAGAGTGTGTGTGTGAGCGAGAGTGTGTGAGAGTATAAGTGTAAGTGTGTGTGAGTATAAGTGTGTATGTGAGAGAGTGTGTGTGTGAGCGAGAGTGTGTGAGAGTATAAGTGTGTGTGAGTATAAGTGTGTATATGAGAGAGTGTGTGTGTGAGCGAGAGTGTGTGAGAGTATAAGTGTAAGTGTGTGTGAGTATAAGTGTGTATGTGAGAGAGTGTGTGTGTGAGCGAGAGTGTGTGAGAGTATAAGTATAAGTGTGTGTGTGAGCGAGAGTGTGTGAGAGTATAAGTGTAAGTGTGTGAGAGTATAAGTGTGTGTGAGTATAAGTGTGTATGTGAGAGAGTGTGTGTGTGAGCGAGAGTGTGTGAGAGTATAAGTGTAAGTGTGTGTGAGTATAAGTGTGTGTGAGTATAAGTGTGTATGTGAGAGAGTGTGTGTGTGAGCGAGAGTGTGTGAGAGTATAAGTGTAAGTGTGTGTGAGTATAAGTGTGTATGTGAGAGTGTGTGTGTGTGAGCGAGAGTGTGTGAGAGTATAAGTGTGTGTGAGTATAAGTGTGTATATGAGAGAGTGTGTGTGTGAGCGAGAGTGTGTGAGAGTATAAGTGTAAGTGTGTGTGAGTATAAGTGTGTGTGAGTATAAGTGTGTATGTGAGAGAGTGTGTGTGTGAGCGAGAGTGTGTGAGAGTATAAGTGTAAGTGTGTGTGAGTATAAGTGTGTATGTGAGAGAGTGTGTGTGTGAGCGAGAGTGTGTGAGAGTATAAGTGTAAGTGTGTGAGAGTATAAGTGTGTGTGAGTATAAGTGTGTATGTGAGAGAGTGTGTGTGTGAGCGAGAGTGTGTGAGAGTATAAGTGTAAGTGTGTGTGAGTATAAGTGTGTATGTGAGAGAGTGTGTGTGTGAGCGAGAGTGTGTGAGAGTATAAGTGTAAGTGTGTGTGAGTATAAGTGTGTATGTGAGAGAGTGCGTGTGTGAGCGAGTGTGTGAGAGTATAAGTGTACGTGTGAGAGTATAAGTGTGTGTGAGTATAAGTGTGTATGTGAGAGAGTGTGTGTGTGAGCGAGAGTGTGTGAGAGTATAAGTGTAAGTGTGTGAGAGAGAGTGTGTATGTGAGAGAGTGAGTGTGTGTGTGTGTGAGCGAGAGTGTGTGAGAGTATAAGTGTACGTGTGTGTGAGTATAAGTGTAAGTGTGTGTGAGAGAGAGTGTGTACGTGAGAGAGTGTGTGTGTGTGTGTGAGAGTATAAGTGTATGTGTGTGTGTGTGAGTATAAGTGTAAGTGTGTGTGAGAGAGTGTGTGTGTGAGCGTGTGTGTGAGGATAAGTGTGTAAGTGTGTGTTTGTGTGAGAGAGAGAATGTGTGTGAGAGCGTGTGTGAGTATAAGTGTAATTGTGTGAATGTGTGTGTTGAGTATGTGTAAATGTGTGTGAGTGAGTGAAAGTGTAATTGTATGTATGTGTGTGTGTGTGAGAGTGAGAGTGTGTGTGTGTGTGTTAATAACAGCACTTTAATCCTGTTCTCATTATCATCATGTTTAATTAAAGAGACGCTCAGCAGAAAATCGATCCCTGCCGCTGTGTTTGCCACGGTAACGTGACCCGAAACAAACAGCCTCCCGTGACGAAACACACTTTGACCCTGAACCCTTTAAACGGCTGAGCACACACCTGACAACATGACCTCTGACCTTCAGCTGATTCATTAAAGGAATAGTTCATTCATCTGTTATATTCGATCATATTCTCCTGTTCTTAAAGTATTTCATTTTTTCAGTAACAATTTTCAGTTTCTTTAATAGGTGTGTCTTTATTAATACGATTATTATTAATAAAATGTTTAATTTTCATAATAAAAACTAAATGACTATTAAATTTTTTTTTTTATATTTAATAATTTGATAATTAATAGTTAGTTTAACAAAAAAATCATTTTCTTTAGAATTACATACAATGATGAATCATTTACAATAAGAAATAAATACTATTAAAGTTTCTATTAAAACTAGTTTTCTTATTTATAAAATCCGAGTGTATTTCGTCTTTCTTCACTGACAGATTGTGACGTATAAACACGTTAAAAGCATGTGGAAAATCTCCCAGTGCAGTGAGACTCATTAAAAACTCATTAATGTCATTTTTATTTACCTGCTGACATTAACAAAGGGAACGTTTTCATTTAAAGCATCAATATCAATGACATTCAGCAATGTTAAAGTGCATGCCAAGCTAACGCACTGACCTGGGATCAGTCCTGGCCTCTGATTGGCTGATGAATGTGCTCAGAGTGACATGAAGAACTGATCTGGTGTCTGTATTATTCAGTGAATCCATTACATCTCTCGGCGCGTCTCTTATTAATGGACTCTCTCGCAGCGTCTCCATCCATTAGTGAACGGCAGACATCATTTCACACACGCGGCTCTGAGCTCGTCATGACACACCGGCAGAGAAACGTGTGTTTAACGGATCTTTCACTGCTTATTAGAGGCTGTT
>CM077216.1:2424710-2539710 GCA_039654625.1 Rhinogobio ventralis
TCACCCACACACACTCTCACACACACAAACACATACTCTCTCTCTCACAAACACACACACACGTTTCTGTGCAGAGTTGCTACATTATTTTGAGTATGTTGCTATGCAGTTGCTAGGGGGTTTTGGGTAGTTGCCTGGATGTTGCTATGCAGTTGCTAAGGTGTATTAGGTAGTTGCCAGGGTGTTGCTATGCAGTTGCTAGAGTGTTTTGGGTAGTTGACAGGATATTGTTACACAGAGTTGCTAAAGTTTTTTGAGTACATTGCTATGCAGTTGCTAGGGTGTTTTAAGTAGTTGCCAGGACGTTGCAATGCAGTTGATAAGGTGTTTTAAGTAGTTGCAAGGTTACGATGGGGCGTTTTGGGTTGATGTTTGTCCACAGTTACTTTAGTAATTATAGTTATTTTTTGTGTGTTGCTATGCAGTTGCTAGGGCGTAGTTTCTCTGTGTTAAATGTAGTACTAGCGATGCTTGACTGTTCACATGAGAGTGAGTTTATGCAGGGTTTTCTCTACAGTAGATGTTTATGTATTCTGCACATATGAAGTGTGTACTGTACATACAGTAGAGCTGTGATGTTAGATGTTGTACTGTAACACCTGAAGGCTGTATGTGTTTGAGATCTGTAGATTTGCCCTTGTGTTTCCAGGACTGGGAGTTTCCTCACTTCATGGGCGATCTGGACATGAACCTCCCGGGTCTCTCCACCACCCAGCTGAAGATCAAACTGCCCGTGTGCAAACGCGTCTTTAAAGAGGAGTATCACATTCACATCACGGGTAAATCAGCACACTTGCTCCTTAAGTAGGGCACGACAGGAAATACAGCGTGAACACAGTGATGCCAATGAATAAAGTGGTAGTGCTCTAAACTGACGTTTGGGACAGGACGGATGAATTAATTTCTTTCCCAAAGGGACGTGCTGTCAGAATATTAGCTCGTTAGATACATCTCTTTATAATTATGTGTTTGAAGGCAGCACTCGTAATGCATACTAATTAGTATTTGCTCATCTGTAAACTTGCGTTTATATAATGGAGTCAGTAAATCTGACAGTCTCTGAGCGCTGCTGTGTTTCGCTCACTGTACCGAAGCCTGATGGCCGTCCTGGGAGTAGATGATCGCTCCCTCGAGGCACGGGGAACGGCCTTCCTGCTCAACCGTTCAGAAAAGTCTTTAACCTTATTGTTTGGTGCGGTGATTTAGCATTCGACAGTAACTTCACATGAGCGCATTAACAACGGCAGCCATTAGAAACCTCAGAAATACACTATAGGTGTGCACCTTGAAGTTGCTATGCGGTTGCTAGGGTGTTTTATGTAGTTTCCAGGATGTTGATATGTAGTTGGTAATGTGTTTTGGGTGGTTACCAGGGTGTTGCTATGCTGTTGTTCAGATGTTTTGGGTGATTACCAGGGTGTTGTTATGCAGTTGTTAAGGTGTTTTAGGTGGTTACCAGGGTATTGCTATGCGGTTGTTAAGGTGTTTTGGATGATTACCAGGATGTTGTTATGCAGTTGTTAAGGTGTTTTAGGTGGTTACCAGGGCATTGCTATGCGATTGTTAAGGTGTTTTGGGTGATTACCAGGGTGCTGCTATGCTTTTGCTAGGGTGTTTTATGTAGTTTCCAGGATGTTGCTATGCAGTTGCCAAGATGTGGCTGTACAGAGTTGCTAAAGTGTTTTGAGTAAGTTGCTATGCAGTTATTAAAGTATTTGTGGTAGTTACTAGGATGTTGCTATGCAGTTGCTGTGGTGTTTTGGGTATTTACAAGGTGTTGCTATGCAGTTGTTAATGTGTTTTGGGTGGTTACCAGGGTGTTGCTATGCTGTTGTTAAGGTGTTTTGGGTGGTTACAGAGTTGCTAAAGTGTTTTGAGTAAGTTGCTATGCAGTTATAAAGGTATTTGTGGTAGTTACAGGGTGTTGCTATGCAGTTGTTAATGTGTTTTGGGTGATTACCAGGATGTTGTTATGTAGTTGTTAAGGTGTTTTAGGTGGTTACCAGGGTGTTGCTATGTTGTTAATGTGTTTTGGGTGATTGCCAGGGTGTTGCTATGCAGTTGCTATGTTTTTTATGTAGTTGCCAGAAAGTTGCTATGACGTTGAAGTGGTGTTTGTTTTGGGTAGTTTCCAGGATGTTGCTATGCAGTTGTTAAGGTGTTTTGGGTAGTTACCAGAATGTTGCTATGCAGTTCAGGTGTTTTGGGTAGTTACCATAATGTTGCTATGATGTTGCTATGGTATTTGTTTTGGGTAAAGTAGTTTCCAGGATGTTGCTATGCAGTTGTTAAGGTGTTTTGTATGATTACCAGGATGTTGTTATGCAGTTGTTAAGGTGTTTTAGGTGGTTACCAGGGTATTGCTATGCGGTTGTTAAGGTGTTTTGGGTGATTACCAGGGTGCTGCTATGCTTTTGCTAGGGTGTTTTATGTAGTTTCCAGGATGTTGCTATGCAGTTGCCAAGATGTGGCTGTACAGAGTTGCTAAAGTGTTTTGAGTAAGTTGCTATGCAGTTATAAAGGTATTTGTGGTAGTTACAGGGTGTTGCTATGCAGTTGTTCATGTGTTTTGGGTGATTACCAGGATGTTATGTAGTTGTTAAGGTGTTTTAGGTGGTTACCAGGGTGTTGCTATGTTGTTAAGGTGTTTTGGGTGATTACCAGGGTGTTGCTATGCAGTTGCTATGTTTTTTATGTAGTTGCCAGAATGTTGCTATAACGTTGAAGTGGTGTTTGTTTTGGGTAGTTACCTGAATGTTGCTATGCAGTTCAGGTGTTTTGGGTAGTTACCATAATGTTGCTATGGTATTTGTTTTGGGTACAGTAGTTTCCAGGATGTTGCTATGCAGTTGTTAAGGTGTTTTGGGTAGTTAACATAAAGTTGCTATGCAGCTGTTAAGGTGTTTTGGGTAGTTACCATAATGTTGCTATGATGTTGCTATGGTATTTGTTTTGGGTACAGTAGTTTCCAGGATGTTGCTATGCAGTTGTTAAGGTGTTTTGGGTAGTTAACATAATGTTGCTATGATGTTGCTATGGTATTTGTTTTGGGTACAGTAGTTACCAAGATGTTGCTATGCAGTTGCTAAGGTGTTTTGGGTAGTTACCAGAATGTTGCTATGCAGTTGAGGTGTTTTAGGTAGTTACTTGGACGTTGTTATGCAGTTGCTATGGTGTTTTGTGTAGTTACCAGGATGTTGTTATGCAGTTGTTAAGGTGTTTTGGGTAGTTGCCAGGATATTGCTATGCATTTGCTAGGGTGTTTTTATGTAATTATTAGGATGTTGCTATGCAGTTGCTATGGTGTTTTGAGTAGTTGCCAGAATGTTGTTATGCAGTTGTTAAGGTGTTTTGGCTAGTTACCAGGATGTTGCTATGCAGTTGCTAGGGTGTTTTATGTAGTTAGCAGGATGTTGCAATGCAATTGCAAAGATACTTCTGTACAGAGTTGCTATAGTGTTTTCCGTACCTTGCTATGCAGTTGCTAATGTATCTAACTCAGACACTGGGATGAATTCCCAACACGCTGATGTTCCATCTTCTCTTCTTTCTATCTCAGGTAAATGGTTTAATTACGGAATCATCTTCCTGGTCCTCATCCTGGACCTCAACATGTGGAAGAACCAGATCTTCTATAAACCTTATGAATACGGTCAGTATGTGGGTCCAGGAGAGAAGATCTACACTGTGGAGGATCCGGAGACGCTGACGGACTTCAATCGCAGCACGCTGACCTGGGAATGGCGCTCCACCAACATCGACCCCCGTACCAACCGCACATACGTCGAGAGAGACATGTTCCTCCACAGCCGCTACGTGGGCTCGAGTCTGGACGTGCAATGCCTGGCGTTCATCCCGAGTCTGGCGGCTTTCGTGCTCTGTGGGTTCTTCATCTGGCTGTTCGGCCGTTTCCAAGACAGCGAGACATTCCCCGAGAACCAAGACAAGATCTACGAGCGCATCAAGCGCAAGTCGCCATCCGATCTGGGAGTCACGCCAGAGGAAGTGCACATCACCATGAGCGAGGCCATCAAGAGGAGCGGGACACCCATGTTGCTCTTGGTAGACACTCATCATTTTGAGTCATTGAACAACTCCATGTCACCATGTTCAAATGAGACCCAGGAGAAGCAACCCAGTGTAGCAGATGACAGTGTGGCCCATGAGGACACCGCTGATGTCAAAAAACTGACCCTGTGACCTCAGCCAGAGATCAGATCAACTCTAGGAATACTTGCTGAGATCCTCAACATTGTTTGGTGTCGGGTTAGTCCAACAAACTTCCAAAATATGTTGCTGATTGGTAGGGCGGCCCCCTAATAGTCGACTAAACTTTAGTCGACGAGAAGAGGCTTAGTTGACCGAAATTGTATTAGTCAGTTAGTCGCAGAAAAAAACTCATGAGGGACAGATCGTTAGCGGCGGGTCTTTGTGGAAATTACAGCATGTCGGGCAGGAAATCCAAACGTTCGCCCATCATCCATCGACCTCAAATATGGCTTATCACTTGAAAGCAACGCTCGCTACTTAAAATACTAGTTTTACTAGTTTAAACTCAGCATACTTGCCTCACAAGACAGAAATATATCTATAGAAAGCTTGAAATGTCTACTTTTAAACTAATTCGAGCTAGACGATCCTGGATAAATTGAGAATCATGATTTTTTTGTTTCAAATAGAGATCACGATTCTCCCACGATTCTGAACAGACAATTAAACAAAATAACATTATTTAGTAGAGTTTCTGGCAAAATGTTAATTGCTGCAGTCAAATGTTTATTTATTTTGAATTATTTATTTATTTATTTATTTATTTTTTAATCAGTTTGAATGAATGATTCAATGATTCACTCATAAAGACTTCACTTGTTTCATTACTGGATGAATCAGTGTTTTTGAAAGAATCTCTTGAGTGAATGATTCAATGATTCACTCATAAAGACTTCACTTGTTTCATTACTGGATGAATCAGTGTTTCTGAACGAATCTCTTGAGTGAATGATTCAATGATTCACTCATAAAGACTTCACTTGTTTCATTACCGGATGAATCAGTGTTTTTGAAAGAATCTCTTGAGTGAATGATTCAATGATTCACTCATAAAGACTTCACTTGTTTCATTACTGGATGAATCAGTGTTTTGAATGAATCTCTTGAATGAATGATTCAATGATTCACTCATAAAGACTTCACTTGTTTCATTACCGGATGAATCAGTGTTTTTGAAAGAATCTCTTGAGTGAATGATTCAATGACTCACTCATAAAGACTTCACTTGTTTCATTACTGGATGAATCAGTGTTTTGAATGAATCTCTTGAATGAATGATTCAATGATTCACTCATAAAGACTTCACTTGTTTCATTACCGGATGAATCAGTGTTTTTGAAAGAATCTCTTGAGTGAATGATTCAATGATTCACTCATAAAGACTTCACTTGTTTCATTACTAGATGAATCAGTGTTTTTGAAAGAATCTCTTGAATGAATGATTCAATGACAAATACATTTTTAACAGTCACTTGTCGCCACGTACTGACATAACGCCGTAATCCATACAATCTTTATTAGAAGTGTCAAGTTACTTTCAAAAGGTGATTTGCTCTATTTTGATAGCTTCTGTAGTGTGTTTATATCTGAACTCTAAACTTTTATTCCAGTACTTCTGTGATTTATTTGAATATTTGAAATAATCTAAATCTAAAACGAACCAATTCAAATTGAAAACAAATACTCTCTGATTATGTAATCCGTATGAAAGGTGCATTTCTCTCTCTCTCTCTCTCTCTCTCTCTCTCTCTCTCTCTTTCTCATATATATATATATATATTGCGGAGATGGTGAGTTAGTCATTAACTTCATCTTTGCAGTCGAAACTGACTCAGAAAACACTAGTTTAAACAATTAATGTCTTCTATTTTTTTACAACATTCATAATCATAATTTTACCAGTGTGTGCGGCAAGCTTTATGTGCGCACTTGAGCGCGGAATAGGCTGTATGTTACGACTATATACTATATTAAAGGCTCATTATTGTTTAGTATATATTTAAGTAATTAAATGAATATAAACATGTGATTTGTCAACTAATGGCTTAAAAACGAATGACTAGTCGACTAGAAACATCTTTAGTCGGGGGCAGCCCTACTGATGGGCTAGTTTTTTTTATGTTTTCAGCGATCGTGCACATGGCACCAACCTTTTGAACTCAAACTTTCAAACGTTCCTCAAAGCGTCCCTCAAGGACGTTGGTCTATGGTGCTGGATGTTTGATTTTTGTATGTCTTTTTATGTATATACGCCTGTGCCTACATGGATAAAATGCTGTCCTCACAGTGAATGCATGGCATGATGGTCATGAAAATACTCTTAATGAACACCTAAAGCTGTGCCTTCATTAACAAACCTGCACGTGGGATGTAGCTCATTATCTGTTGAACTATTTATCAGTTATTTAAACACCAAACTGCTGTGCCACCAAATATATGTTCACATGCATGTGTTGGAAAATCTGATCGGATTGGTTCAGCCAAAGCAATGCCATCTCAAAAAACGTTTGCATTGTCTTTTATACTTGTGGTGTTTTGAAATCTTCACCAGTGTTTTGTTTTGACCATGTTCGTCCTGTGTGTTTTTTCTGATGATGAGCAGGTGAGCTTCTCTTAAAATGTTTGGATGGTAAATATCCGCGTCAAACCCTGTTATCAATAAACAACCTTCTTTTGACACGCAGGTACCGTGTTATTTCAGAGGTTGCATGTTATTGGTGGAAATGGTTCTTCTTGTATTGAGACGCTTCCAAAGTGGCGCCTGCTGGCGGTCCACTGTGACCTTGTTGCCAGGCAACCCCTGAGGGCCGGCCTGCGTCCAGATGTCGATCCGGTTCTGCAGAAAGTGGCAATCAAACCCATTTATAGGAACATTGGGTAAATAGCCATTAGGCACCATTACGGGTCAAAACACAAGGGTTTTTTCACTAAAGGTGATGTATTAAAGCTTTCAGAATCTGCATGCAGCTCCATATGTGGCCACTCTCAGCGTCTGAGGCGTGTAGAAGTTTCTTTGAAAACATTTCACTTTATAATAGATCCTATTTTATTTTGTTTGAGGTTCGTCGACTGCCTTTTAAAGTGTTAAAGTGTTGTGCTCTGACATGATTATTCTGAATCTTTTCTTTAGAATGGCTGTAAACCTGAAATTTCTTGCTGCATTTGTACGCCGTTCAATCTCCACACAACACAGTTCTAATCTCCTGTTTGGGGAATCTGGACCTCGCTTGACTTTTGTTGTTGTTGTGGATGATAAAACCTCATGCTGGTAAATCTGTTCCTCACCATCCGACTGTAAGTACGCCCCCTAACTTTCAATATCTGTGATTATGGAGAGAAATTAACTATTGATTTATTTGCAGTGCACAGACGGACACGCAGTACTGTATTAGCAAATCAAAAACATAGAGATAGAGGGGAAAATGACATAAATTAACCCCGGATAACCTACAGCTGAATAGTGCAAATAACCACCTCCTTTAGGAAAAGCTCACATGTAGTTCTCATGAAGGATGCCCAATAATATGCCAAATAATATTAGGCATTTCTGGTGCAATTTTGAAAACTCTTGTGTGTTCACCGACAAACAGATCGTAAATGCTTATGAAAACATTTGATGTGTGGGAAAATGCGCTAATGGAGCAAACAAAGATTCATTTTAATGATGACATTTACATACACAACAAAGCTATTATTAATATTGGAATAACCATAATCTTGTTTTTCACAATAAAAGGAACAGAAAAATATATTTTATAAACAAAAATTCTGCTCACAAACACGTTTCTTCCCCCAAATATTTTTTCCTTCATCCCATTTTTTTCCCTTCGCTATGTCCCTTTAGGGGCTCTGCAAAAGTTTGGCAAATAAATATTTGACTGAAATACTTTTATTGAAATGTTTTATATTCTTCCAATGATAAAACTGTGCTAGATGTTAAGTTTTGTGATCACTACGATAGTTTTTTTTTGTGTAGCAGTGACTTTAAAATGTGTATTTTAGGTATGGGAATGTAAGGTGGCCCAGTAGTGCACAACACAACGAATTTTAAAAAGCATACATAAGTTCACAACACAACAGAATCAAGCCACAACACAGCGTAATCAAGCCACAACACAGCGGAATCGAGCCACAACACAACGGAATCAAGCCACAACACAGCGGAATCGAGCCACAACACAACGGAATCAAACCACAACACAACGGAATCAAACCACAACACAACGGAATCAAACCACAACACTGCGTAATCAAGCCACAACACTGCGTAATCAAGCCACAACACAGCGGAATCGAGCCACAACACAACGGAATCTAGCCACAGCACAACGGAATCAAACCACAACACTGCGTAATCAAGCCACAACACAGCGGAATCGAGCCACAACACAGCGGAATCGAGCCACAACACAACGGAAACATGCCACAACACAACGGAATCAAGCCACAACACAGCGGAATCAAGCCACAACACAGCAGAATCAAGCCACAACACAACGGAATCAAGCCACAACACAGCGGAATCAAGCCACAACACAGCGGAATCAAGCCACAACACAACGGAATCAAGCCACAGCACAACGGAAACGAGCCACAACACAACGGAATCAAGCCACAGCACAGCGGAATCAAACCACAACACAGCAGAATCAAGCCACAACACAACGGAATCAAGCCACAACACAACGGAATCAAGCCACAACACAACGGAATCAAGCCACAGCACAACGGAAGCGAGCCACAACACAACGGAATCAAGCCACAACACAACGGAATCAAGCCACAACACAACGGAATCAAGCCACAACACAACGGAATCAAGCCACAACACAACGGAATCGAGCCACAACACAGCGGAATCGAGCCACAACACAGCGGAATCGAGCCACAACACAACGGAATCGAGCCACAACAAAACGGAAACATGCCACAACACAACGGAATCAAGCCACAACACAGCGGAATCAAGCCACCACACAACGAAATCAAGCCACAGCACAACGGAAACAAGCCACAACACAACGGAAACAAGCCACAACACAACGGAATCAAGCCACAACACTGCGTAATCAAGCCACAACACAGCGAAATCAAGGCACAACACAGCGGAATCAAACCACAACACAGCAGAATCAAACCACAACACAGCGGAATCAAGCCACAACACTGCGTAATTAAGCCACAACACTGCGTAATCAAGCCACAACACAGCGAAATCAAGGCACAACACAGCGGAAACGAGCCACAACACAACGGAATCGAGCCACAACACAACGGAAACGAGCCACAACACAACGGAATCGAGCCACAGCACAACGGAAACGAGCCACAGCACAACGGAATCAAGCCACAGCACAACGGAAACAAGCCACAACACAACGGAATCAAGCCACAACACAACGGAAACAAGCCACAACACAGCGGAATCAAGCCACAACACAACGGAAACAAGCCACAACACAACGGAATCAAGCCACAACACAGCGGAATCAAGCCACAACACAACGGAATCAAGCCACAGCACAACGGAAACGAGCCACAACACAACGGAATCGAGCCACAACACAACAGAATCGAGCCACAACACAACGGAAACGAGCCACAACACAACGGAATCGAGCCACAGCACAACGGAATCAAGCCACAGCACAACGGAAACAAGCCACAACACAACGGAAACAAGCCACAACACAACGGAATCAAGCCACAACACAACGGAAACAAGCCACAACACAACGGAAACAAGCCACAACACAACGGAATCAAGCCACAACACAGCGGAATCAAGCCACAACACAACGGAATCAAGCCACAACACAGCGGAATCAAGCCACAACACAACGGAATCAAGCCACAACACAACGGAATCAAGCCACAGCACAACGGAATCAAGCCACAGCACAACGGAAACGAGCCACAACACAACGGAATCGAGCCACAACACAACAGAATCGAGCCACAACACAACGGAAACGAGCCACAACACAACGGAATCAAGCCACAGCACAACGGAATCAAGCCACAGCACAACGGAAACAAGCCACAACACAACGGAAACAAGCCACAACACAACGGAATCAAGCCACAACACAACGGAAACAAGCCACAACACAGCGGAATCAAGCCACAACACAACGGAAACAAGCCACAACACAACGGAATCAAGCCACAACACAGCGGAATCGAGCCACAACACAACGGAATCGAGCCACAACACAACGGAAACATGCCACAACACAACGGAAACAAGCCACAACACAACGGAAACAAGCCACAACACAACGGAAATGCTCCCGACAACTAGGGGGCTCTCGGAGTGCGGTAAAGTTAGTTTTCCTTGCCATTGTTCCATAGATTCGCCAGTCTTACAAAGATATAAACACTACGATCAGTTTTAAGTGTGTAACCATTGTATATCGACATGAAATATAAATTCAAAATCACCTACATGCATTATAGCTGCATATTTATACTCGAGAACGCTTTTACTCACTATAACAGCGCATGATGCCTAAGGGAACGTCTGCCAATTCCACTAAGTGGTTGAAACACAATTTGTATTAATTAAATTACTTTTAACATTTAAAAATAGACATGTTAAAATTCCACCACTTGGTTGTATTGGTAAAACTGACTCAGTAATGCATAACAGTGAAATTTGAACTTTAAAAAAACAAAAAAAGTCATTTTAATTCATACAAATTATGTTTCATTGTGGAATTGGCAGACGTTCCCTTAGGCATCATGCGCTGTTATAGTGAGTAAAAGCGTTCTCGAGTATAAATATGCAGCTATAATGCATGTAGGTGATTTTGAATTTATGTCGATATACAATGGTTACACACTTAAAACTGATCGTAGTGTTTATATCTTTGTAAGACTGGCGAATCTATGGAACAATGGCAAGGAAAACTAACTTTACCGCACTCCGAGAGTCCCCTAGTGGTCGGGAGCATTTCCGTTGTGTTGTGGCTTTTTCGTTGTGTTGTGAACTTATGTTTGCTTTTTAAATTTTGTTGTGTTGTGCACAACTGGGCCACCGCAGGAATGGCATATTTTGAGTTTTTATATTTGGGACATGGTCATTGGGCTAGTTTTGTTATGCAGACCTGGCAACCCTGAAAAGCATTGGCTTGGAACAACATGAAGATGAGTAAATAATATTTTTTCATGAGCACGCACAAGCTTTTTGTTTTTAAACCAGAATATAGACGACAATGATGTGCTTGCAAAAATGGTTATAGTGATGATATCACTTGAAATTGAGATGTATTTTCTGTGGTAAATGTAGATGCTCATCTCTGATTCTTCGAGAGCCAGACGTCGACTTCATCTCCACCGTGAACTTGAGATCTGGCAGACACCTTCAGCTCCTAAATTGAGTCGTGCTCGGTGAGGCTGTTCTCCGGGTTTCCAGCAGATCGCCTGTCATGTCAGGCCTTACGAGATCACAGTACGGAAAGACTCAAACTCCTGACGTGTGCTGACAGAGATGGAATCGCTCCTCGGTCAGACTTCCATCACGATGGTTCCTGAGGCGCAACTGGGAATGTAGCGTCAGCTGTAGTGCTCCTGGATGGAGGGAAGCTTATAAATTGGAATTCCATCGCTGTCCAGGTCTAGACAGACGACAGGAGCGACACGGCAAATCCCCATACGAAGCCAGTCACACGTTTTTTTAGAGAAAACCCAGGAGCCTTAATATCCCAGTCTCTCCCTCCGTTTCCAGTGATAGAAAATGGTCCATTTTTATGCTGCAGGGAAAGTCAGGAGAATATCACACCATCCTTGAGAAGCGCGTTAATGAGCGGTTACGCGGCTTAAGCCGTTAACGGTCTAACAGCAATGTTCCAAATTTGCGCCGAGAAATAAATAAATAAAAGTCGAGGACACTGTTTTTCTTCAACAGCAGCTGCAGACGGAAGATAACTTCAGCACGGACTGCGGGAGCTGATAAGAAATCACACACTTACTGTTTATTACGAGAAAAACTGAAGAACGTTTCTTTCTCAGGCGTTTGTCAATGTTTCAAGACCGAGAGTATCTTTCACGTAAACCATCCTCGTGTACAATCGATCGTTTTTGTCTCCATCTGTTGAAAAAAAGAGCTGAGGCCTGTTACATAAGTTGCTTAGTCTAGTACTACAGGTTAGTGTTTTTCCCCTTTAAGACTGGTCATAACTTTAGGAACAGTCGGCCCATTTACTCCTCATGGTGTTCCAAACCTGTTTTCTGCAGAACACAAAAGATCTTTTTGAAGAATGTTGGGAACCGAACAACATTGGACACCATTGCGGAAATGTAAATTTGGGATCACATACCCCTCTAATTCGGTCCAAATGTCGTGCATGCTTGATGCTAATTGAATTATTTAAGTCACTTTGGAATACCAATCGCAGCAGGTTTCAGATGATGGTAAAAACATGACTTATATTCTGGGAAAACAGTGTGGATCATTTACCGTGTTTTACACCCGTCTCTGCAAACGTTTTTTTTTTTTTCATTTGACAGGAACTTCGACTCACTAAAGCAGGGGTTTTCAAACCTGTCCTGGAGCACCACCAGCCCTGCACATTTTGTATGTCTCCCTATATCTGACACACACACTTCAGGTCTTGCAGTCTCTACTAATGAGCTCATGAGCTGAATCAGGTGTGATAGATGAGGGAGACACACAAAATGTGCAGTGCTGGGGGTCCTCCAGGACAGGTTTGAAAACCCCTGCACTAAAGCATTTTACTTGCTAATAAATGAATGTTTATCATTAACTACATACATTTCCCACTAATTTTGTCATGCGTTTCCAAGTTTAATGTCTGACTTTGTGTGTTATTCTGTATTTTTTCAGGTTTGAAATTGACTTTCTGGTTTGAATCGCAGCATTAGGCTTAGAGGACATTGAATGGGGGCGGGGTTTAGTGTTGTCACTCAAATGATAATTGACATCTGCAGCCAATGGGATTCCTCTGAAGTGTAGGTCACTGTAACACACAAGCGAATCCTGACATCATCACTGCGCAGTCGTTAGTAGCTAGCAGAAATAGTAATATCAGCTCCCCGTAGGTCGTAGCATCTGTCGCAGTGGGTTTTTCTCTCTGATAGTAAATTGGTCATTTAGGAGCCAGCTGGAATCAGGCCGGTGCATGCTGGGGGGACTCTGCCCTGCCGCTGGCCAAGCGCCACATCCAGAGAGAAGCACGCTGGGCACATATGGCACCTGTGCCAAATCAGTCCCGAACACTAGAGGCGGCCCGACACTCGTTCTGTGGCCGCTGAGGTCCGTCGCCGACACTTGAGAAATTACAGTCATATCAAAGCCATTCACGAGACCCCCAAACATGATCGTCCTTGTGCGAGGACCCAATTTATACTGTGAAAAAGTAATATTATAAATATATATAAAATATTATTTGGTTTCTATTAAGCTTATTTATTAGGGGCCAAGCACCGAAGATGGCACCTGGTGTAATCGTTAGTGTTCTTCTTCCGATCTTGAGTCTATGGCAGTCCATAGAACCGCTGGCGGGAAAGTTATGAAATTTGGCACACAGATAGAGAACAGTCTGAGCTGTCACCACAGCAAATTTGGAGTCTTTAACTCAATCCCTCTAGCGCCACCAACTGTCCAAATTTGCACTCAAGTTTATGTTAATTTTTTAACCGTAAGGGCTAGCGTTTCCGTCATGAAAATGTTTCCGCCATTTTGAATTTTCTGAAAAAACTACTTTCTCAAACTCGTCCTGGACGGTTCGTCCGGTTCTCACCAAATTTGGCTCAGATCATCTTCAGACAATGCTGGCAAAAAGTTATTAAAAGCTTTTTATAAACCCAGCTATTCTCGAATAACGCGCAAACAAATTTGACGAAGAATATACAAATTTGGATGCAAGACTATACCTCCACAACCCTTTAGCGTATTGAGATGTATATTGGTACATTTCATCACAAGCATGACCTGAAGCTACATGCAGCGTTTCGGCACAGTGTCACCTACTGGTCAGGAGATATGAAAATTGTTTTATTTAATTTTTTTTGCTTGTAACTTCAGTTTTTCTTTTTGGGCAAACCATTCAGGTCTCTTTTGATTCAGAGGCATCGGCCATTTTGAATTTTGTCACTACTTGCTGTATTTCATTAACGCGTTAGCGTATCATTACGAAATTCAGTATGTTTCATCAGGACCAAGCCCTGAACATACTCAAAAAAAATAATAATAAAATGTAAAAAAAAAAAAAATGCTAATAGCTTCTGATTAATTTAGCCTATTCTAATGAAAACTGGTCTTGATAGATTCCTTGAGTCAGACTGAGAACAATGATGCCAGTTATGCCATATTTGGTCGATCCTATTGTCCGCCATTTTTAATTTTCTGAAAAAACTATTTTTTAGAACTCCTCCTAGACCATTGGTCTGATTTTCACCAAAATTGGCTCAGATCATCTTCAGATCATCCCGGCCAAAAGTTATTTAAAACCTTTCTATTGACCAAACCGTTATCAAATAATGCTTCTACAAATTTCATGGCATGATGCTAAGCTGATTCTGAGGCCGTAACTCTGCAACGCTTTGCCATATTGACACCAAACTTTGTAGATGTCATTGTCTGCTCACAATGACCACACCACATCAGTTTGGTCACAGTGTCACCTACTGGTCAAAAGTGATAAACTGTATTTTATATCTTAATGTCTTTAATTGCTCATTGTTGCAGTTGGTCTGATGCTTCCAGCCATGCTTGCATGACGTATTCCGCCCTTTTGTGCTTGGCCCCTTAATTGCTGCTTTCAGCTATAATATTATTTGTATTTTTATGATTTATTTTATACATAGTTTTTTCTCTAAACCCTTCATCTACCATATGGGATTTGCTTTTGTGTCTCCATGCAAAAGCCCCTTTGACTTTCATTACATGGGAAAGAACAGCCATAATATTTTTTTAATTGTGTTTCAAAAGGCAAAAGTCAAATGAATTTGGAATGACATGAGGGTGATTAAATGATGAATAAATCTCCATTTTTGTCCGAACTGCTCTTTTAAACTGTGTCTGAGCATCACAGCATCGCTTCAGCCCTCGTGTTGTGTGTCGGCCTCGACTCAAACTCAACTCCATGCATGAATTCTTGATCAAACACAGCGGGGGCAAGGGGAGTGTTTTTTGGACGCTGTCCTGAACCCTGAGCGCATAATCCACAAAAACGGCCCCATCAGCAGATCTCAGCCGAAAGGGAAACACTGCGGCCAAAAAATCTGAGTTTTTACAGAGAAACAAGCAGTGTATGAATGTAATCCACCGTGGAAAATAGCGGTGTGATTGATTGCCATTTCGTGGAGGAATTGAATTGCATGTCACATGGTTGAAATTCAAAGGGTAAATCTGTTCTTGGGGGGAAAAAAGCATCAGGCAGTAAAACTGAATTAGTTGACTTGTTTTCTTGGCAGATTAGTAAACCATAATTGAATAATCAAATCCAAACCCTCAGTTTCATTAGGCAGGAAATCGAACGGACAGAAGAAGTACAAACCTGCTTAGTATTGATGTTCATGTCAGTGAAATGGCTGGGTAAGAGATATTAAATCTCTATTTATGTGTCTACACTGCAAAAAAAATGATGTTCTCCCTCAGTGTTTCTTGTTTTCCAGCACAAATATCTAAACATTCTTAAATTGAGATACATTTACTGGAGAAGCAAAATGAGTCTTGTTTTCTGACAAATATATCAAAAATAAGGGAGTTGTTTATACTTAAAAACACGAACAAATATCTGCCAACGGAGTCAGAAAAATAATCTTAATTCAAAGGGAAAACATGATTATTTTTCTGACCCCATTGGCAGATATTTGTTCTTGTTTTTAAGCACAGACACTTAATTTTTATCATGTTTTCAGTTAACATGATTTAATATCTAGTCATTCTGCTTGTCCTTGATTTAAGAATGTTTAGATATTTGTGCTGGAAAACAAGACAGAAACACTGAGGAAGTACATCATTTTTACAGGGGGATTGTGTTTTGAATATTAAATCTGATAGTTTAATTGTAGATACATGAAATTGCATTTCTCTCCAGCTTGAGGAGCATTCGGCATTGACCCGCTGGAGGACAGAAGCTACATCTGTCCACCGTCTCTGATGACCTCTGAGCCCTGGAAGATGGCATCCAGGAGCGATTTAACCCGCCGCAGCAGGGCCCAGGTGAAGGTGGGACGAGCATCTGCAGCCCAGTGCTTATTATGTAACACATACTTCAATTTATGTACATAAAGAAGTGTCTAATAAATGCTCCAGCTATTTTGTGAAATATAAAAGTTTTCATTTCTGCAAAAAGAGCAGAATATCCTCTGCATGTTTAGTCGTGGTCAAGAACTTGAATCTTCATCTCAAGATGGACCTTACACAGCTTCTTTTCCAGCTCTGGCTTCAGGTTGAGGTCATGACCATCTATAACCCATCACACACATGATTGTCAATTAAGAGCCGAGGCAGACGTGGAGATGGGACAACAGGTAACATCATACGTCATGCACCATCTCTATCCTCCACCTTTGATCTTTATCTTGTCATTTAAATGATTAACCCTCTGGTGCTGTTCGCGCCATTGTTGACAGAAAACTTTTGTTGTTATTTTTCCGGTATGAAACTTGGTAAAGGTTTTGGCACTTGCAATGCGAACACAAAACAAAAATCATGGACATGATTCTAAAAGGTCCTGAAAAAAATAGTCACACCGTCAAAAACGAGGAAATGAATGGGAGACGAATTTCATCTGGTGGAAGCACTTGGCCAAACCAAATCTGACTAAAAGCTCATTTTTTGAGATATCAGCCTCAAATTTGGAAGACAGCTTGTTTAGATTTATAGCTTTGATTTTCATGCAGATTTAGAGTAAAACGGGTTTTGGAAAATATATATTTCATATAAAAATGTAAAATGTTATTTTTGTTCATTTTAATAAATAAATGTAAAATTGTAGGACTTTTTTTCAAGTTCAGTTTTTCAACTTTTGTTCACTTCAGCGATAATCTGCCAAATGTTTAAAAAGACACCAAACTTCAGACTGTGATCCAAAGCATTCATATCATAGCAAAATGTGCTCTATATACAAAGTTGGAAAAGTATATATATTAGTGCTGTCAAATTGATTAATTGTGATTGATTAAAGACTTCACTTGTTTCATTCCTGGATGAATCAGCCGTTTTGAACGAATCTCTTGAATGAATGATTCAATGACTCACTCATGAAGACTTCACTTGTTTCATTACTGGATGAATCAGCCGTTTTGAACGAATCTCTTGAATGAATGATTCAATGACTCACTCATAAAGACTTCACTTGTTTCATTACTGGATGAATCAGCCGTTTTGAACGAATCTCTTGAATGAATGATTCAATGACTCACTCATAAAGAATTCACTTGTTTCATTACTGGATGAATCAGCGTTTTTGAACGAATCTCATGAATGAATGACTCAATGACTCACTCATGAAGACTTCACTTGTTTCATTATTGGATGAATCAGCGTTTTTGAACGAATCTCTTGAATGAATGATTCAATGACTCACTCATAAAGACTTCACTTGTTTCATTACTGGATGAATCAGTGTTTTTGAACAAATCTCTTGAATGAATGATTCAATGACTCACTCATAAAGACTTCACTTGTTTCATTACTGGATGAATCAGCCGTTTTGAACGAATCTCTTGAATGAATGATTCAATGACTCACTCATAAAGACTTCACTTGTTTCATTACTGGATGAATCAGCCGTTTTGAACGAATCTCTTGAATGAATGATTCAATGACTCACTCATAAAGAATTCACTTGTTTCATTACTGGATGAATCAGCGTTTTTGAACGAATCTCATGAATGAATGACTCAATGACTCACTCATGAAGACTTCACTTGTTTCATTATTGGATGAATCAGCGTTTTTGAACGAATCTCTTGAATGAATGATTCAATGACTCACTCATAAAGACTTCACTTGTTTCATTACTGGATGAATCAGCGTTTTTGAACGAATCTCTTGAATTAATGATTCAATGACTCACTCATAAAGACTTCACTTGTTTCATTACTGGATGAATCAGCCGTTTTGAACGAATCTCTTGAATGAATGATTCAATGACTCACTCATAAAGACTTCACTTGTTTCATTACTGGATGAATCAGCCGTTTTGAACGAATCTCTTGAATGAATGACTCAATGACTCACTCATGAAGACTTCACTTGTTTCATTACTGGATGAATCAGCCGTTTTGAATGAATCTCTTGAGTAAATGATTCAATGACTCACTCATGAAGACTTCACTTGTTTCATTATTGGCTGAATCAGCGTTTTTGAACAAATCTCTTGAATGAATGATTCAGTGACTCACTCAAAGACTTCACTTGTTTCATTACTGGATAAATCAGTGTTTTTGAACGAATCTCTTGAATGAATGATTCAGTGACTCACTCAAAGACTTCACTTGTTTCATTCCTGGATGAATCAGCCGTTTTGAACGAATCTCTTGAATGAATGACTCAATGACTCACTCATGAAGACTTCACTTGTTTCATTACTGGATGAATCAGCCGTTTTGAATGAATCTCTTGAGTAAATGATTCAATGACTCACTCATGAAGACTTCACTTGTTTCATTATTGGCTGAATCAGCGTTTTTGAACAAATCTCTTGAATGAATGATTCAGTGACTCACTCAAAGACTTCACTTGTTTCATTACTGGATAAATCAGTGTTTTTGAACGAATCTCTTGAATGAATGATTCAGTGACTCACTCAAAGACTTCACTCGTTTCATTACTGGATGAATCAGTGTTTTTGAACGAATCTCTTGAATGAATGATTCAGTGACTCACTCAAAGACTTCACTTGTTTCATTCCTGGATGAATCAGCCGTTTTGAACGAATCTCATGAATGAATGATTCAATGACTCACTCATGAAGACTTCACTTGTTTCATTACTGGATGAATCAGCCGTTTTGAATGAATCTCTTGAGTAAATGATTCAATGACTCACTCATGAAGACTTCACTTGTTTCATTATTGGCTGAATCAGCGTTTTTGAACAAATCTCTTGAATGAATGATTCAGTGACTCACTCAAAGACTTCACTTGTTTCATTACTGGATAAATCAGTGTTTTTGAACGAATCTCTTGAATGAATGATTCAATGACTCAATCATGAAGACTTCACTTGTTTCATTACTGGATGAATCAGCGTTTTTGAACGAATCTCTTGAATGAATGATTCAGTGACTTACTCAAAGACTTCACTTGTTTCATTACTGGATGAATCAGTGTTTTTGAACGAATCTCTTGAATGAATGATTCAATGACTCACTCATAAAGACTTCACTTGTTTCATTACTGGATGAATCAGTGTTTTTGAACAAATCTCTTGAATGAATGATTCAATGACTCATTCATAAAGACTTCACTTGTTTCATTACTGGATGAATCAGCCGTTTTGAATGAATCTCTTGAATGAATGATTCAATGACTCACTCATAAAGACTTCACTTGTTTCATTACTGGATGAATCAGCGTTTTTGAACGAATCTCTTGAATGAATGATTCAGTGACTCACTCAAAGACTTTACTTGTTTCATTACTGGATGAATCAGTGTTTTTGAACGAATCTCTTGAATGAATGATTCAATGACTCACTCATAAAGACTTTACTTGTTTCATTACTGGATGAATCAGCGTTTTTGAACAAATCTCTTGAATGAATGATTCAATGACTCACTCATAAAGACTTCACTTGTTTCATTACTGGATGAATCAGTGTTTTTGAACAAATCTCTTGAATGAATGATTCAATGACTCATTCATAAAGACTTCACTTGTTTCATTACTGGATGAATCAGCCGTTTTGAATGAATCTCTTGAATGAATGATTCAATGACTCACTCATAAAGACTTCACTTGTTTCATTACTGGATGAATCAGTGTTTTTGAACAAATCTCTTGAATGAATGATTCAATGACTCATTCATAAAGACTGCACTTGTTTCATTCCTGGATGAATCAGCCGTTTTGAACGAATCTCTTGAATGAATGATTCAATGACTCACTCATAAAGACTTTACTTGTTTCATTACTGGATGAATCAGCGTTTTTGAACGAATCTCTTGAATGAATGATTCAGTGACTCACTCAAAGACTTTACTTGTTTCATTACTGGATGAATCAGTGTTTTTGAACGAATCTCTTGAATGAATGATTCAATGACTCACTCATAAAGACTTCACTTGTTTCATTACTGGATGAATCAGCCGTTTTGAACGAATCTCTTGAATGAATGATTCAATGACTCACTCATAAAGAATTCACTTGTTTCATTACTGGATGAATCAGCGTTTTTGAACGAATCTCATGAATGAATGACTCAATGACTCACTCATGAAGACTTCACTTGTTTCATTACTGGATGAATCAGCCGTTTTGAATGAATCTCTTGAGTAAATGATTCAATGACTCACTCATGAAGACTTCACTTGTTTCATTATTGGCTGAATCAGCGTTTTTGAACAAATCTCTTGAATGAATGATTCAGTGACTCACTCAAAGACTTCACTTGTTTCATTACTGGATAAATCAGTGTTTTTGAACGAATCTCTTGAATGAATGATTCAGTGACTCACTCAAAGACTTCACTTGTTTCATTCCTGGATGAATCAGTGTTTTTGAACGAATCTCTTGAATGAATGATTCAATGACTCACTCATAAAGACTTCACTCGTTTCATTACTGGATGAATCAGTGTTTTTGAACGAATCTCTTGAATGAATGATTCAGTGACTCACTCAAAGACTTCACTTGTTTCATTCCTGGATGAATCAGCCGTTTTGAACGAATCTCATGAATGAATGATTCAATGACTCACTCATGAAGACTTCACTTGTTTCATTACTGGATGAATCAGCCGTTTTGAATGAATCTCTTGAGTAAATGATTCAATGACTCACTCATGAAGACTTCACTTGTTTCATTATTGGCTGAATCAGCGTTTTTGAACAAATCTCTTGAATGAATGATTCAGTGACTCACTCAAAGACTTCACTTGTTTCATTACTGGATAAATCAGTGTTTTTGAACGAATCTCTTGAATGAATGATTCAATGACTCAATCATGAAGACTTCACTTGTTTCATTACTGGATGAATCAGCGTTTTTGAACGAATCTCTTGAATGAATGATTCAGTGACTCACTCAAAGACTTCACTTGTTTCATTACTGGATGAATCAGTGTTTTTGAACGAATCTCTTGAATGAATGATTCAATGACTCACTCATAAAGACTTCACTTGTTTCATTACTGGATGAATCAGTGTTTTTGAACAAATCTCTTGAATGAATGATTCAATGACTCATTCATAAAGACTTCACTTGTTTCATTACTGGATGAATCAGTGTTTTGAACGAATCTCTTGAGTGAATGATTCAATGACTCACTCATAAAGACTTCACTTGTTTCATTACTGGATGAATCAGCCGTTTTGAATGAATCTCTTGAATGAATGATTCAATGACTCACTCATAAAGACTTCACTTGTTTCATTACTGGATGAATCAGCGTTTTTGAACGAATCTCTTGAATGAATGATTCAGTGACTCACTCAAAGACTTTACTTGTTTCATTACTGGATGAATCAGTGTTTTTGAACGAATCTCTTGAATGAATGATTCAATGACTCACTCATAAAGACTTTACTTGTTTCATTACTGGATGAATCAGCGTTTTTGAACGAATCTCTTGAATGAATGATTCAATGACTCACTCATAAAGACTTCACTTGTTTCATTACTGGATGAATCAGTGTTTTTGAACAAATCTCTTGAATGAATGATTCAATGACTCATTCATAAAGACTTCACTTGTTTCATTACTGGATGAATCAGCCGTTTTGAATGAATCTCTTGAATGAATGATTCAATGACTCACTCATAAAGACTTCACTTGTTTCATTACTGGATGAATCAGTGTTTTTGAACAAATCTCTTGAATGAATGATTCAATGACTCATTCATAAAGACTGCACTTGTTTCATTCCTGGATGAATCAGCCGTTTTGAACGAATCTCTTGAATGAATGATTCAATGACTCACTCATAAAGACTTTACTTGTTTCATTACTGGATGAATCAGCGTTTTTGAACGAATCTCTTGAATGAATGATTCAGTGACTCACTCAAAGACTTTACTTGTTTCATTACTGGATGAATCAGTGTTTTTGAACGAATCTCTTGAATGAATGATTCAATGACTCACTCATAAAGACTTTACTTGTTTCATTACTGGATGAATCAGCGTTTTTGAACGAATCTCTTGAATGAATGATTCAGTGACTCACTCAAAGACTTTACTTGTTTTTATTACTGGATGAATCAGCATTTTTGAATGAATCTCTTGAATGAATGATTCAATGACAAATAAATTTTTATATCATCTCTTATCGCCACAATGTAATTGCCCCACGTTGGTGATTTGCTCTATTTTGGTTGCTACATCAGACATCAGTGTTTATATCCCAACTATAAACTTTTATCCCAGTACTTCTGTGATTTTATTTAAATTATGTAACACAGAAATAACGATAATGTGTGCTTGAAAAGTGTAGCTGTTTCATATCTATACATGACAACGGCTCTCCCTCGATCAGAACGCAGATCTGAATGTTTGCTGTGATTGTACTGGTCAAAGCTTTGATAGACAGAGCCGAATCATCGTCATTTAGTAATGAGATTGCCATCTTTTAACGATTAATCGCACGTCTCTAACTCACATAAAGCAATATATACTTTAAAGCACATTTCAGCTGCATGATTGATTGTTTATATTGCAAAATGTGAACTATATTATCACACAGCTGTATGTATAAAGTTAGATATTTAGTACATCTTGCTTTGTCCGCATACAAACAGTATATACTCACATAAAGTGATAGTCATATAGGCTTGGAACACAAACTTTTCTTTAAATATTTATGAAACATTAGCAGAAAAAAGTATAATGAACGAATATAATTCAGCTTTTAGCAGTTTTAGTTTGGGAAACTGGAGCTGTTTTTCACAGAAGCTGACTGATATCTGTGTCTCTGAACCACTTTCACACAGTGACCTGAAGGAAAGCGCAGTCCTGTTTCCCGAGCGACCTCGACACCTGCTGAATATGCATGTGTCCGCTCTGATGCCGTTACTGGAGATGCAGCGGAACGCTGCTGAATATTCATGCAATATTCAAAACATACAGGAAGAGGAAGCTTATTTGGATTCCACAGTTGTTCCTCTGAATTCCGTTCAAGGGTGAGCCAAGTTTACGGGACGGTCAAGCATGAATGCTGGGATATTTAGGCTGCTTGAGAGATTGGAGATAATGATGATGTTTCAGGTAGAAGAGAAGGTCACTATTTAATTAGCACACTCGCTGATCACCTCGTAAGGCGGCATTAGCTGAGCGACACATTCGGGAAACGTAACCCGCCGCTAGGGAAAATGAAAGGTCAACGCATCCATAAATGGAAATGGAGATATTTTATTCACCATAAGACAAGAACAAGCCATATAATAATTTAAAATCTAGACAGAAAACAGACACAGAAAGCTAAATCGAAAAAGAAACACAAAATAGCGTTGACTTCCATATACAGGCAAAAGAGAAATACGATAAGATTTACTTACTAGCTACGATTTCTACAATCCTGTGATCATCAAAGAGATAAAAATGAAAGAATGTTTTATTCTTTAAACATCCAGTGTGGTCATGCCGGCGTGTGCAGTGCTCGTGTTTCGTTTCTCGTTGTGGGTTTATAGTCCTTGTTTGTGCAGAATGGCCTCCTCCGGTACACTGGCGTCGGTCTGATGTTATACACCTTTCATATTTGGCATAAATTTGTGGAGGGTCGTGGACGGGGCGGTCGCGTGAGACTGTACAGGTGCTGTGAGCGTCAAGTGCAGTGACTAAAGACACATGGGATCCACTGAGCAACAGATGTGTCCATTCTGGAGAAGAGGAAAAATACATCACACACTGGAAATACAACTATAGTAATTAGTATTTGATATACAGCAATAAATCAGACTATTTGTGTATTTGATCATGTAATTGAAGTATTAACTGAGTGTTTTTTAGAAATAATAATAATAATAATAATAATATAACTGTAAGCAGCAATTAAGGGGCCAAGCACAAAAAAGTCACAAGTCGTCATGCAAGCATGGCTGGAAGCATCCGACCAACTGCAACAATGAGCAATTAAAGACATATTAAGATCATTTTAGGCAAAATGATCAATAAATACAATAGTCACTAGTAATTTGATTTAATGGTTTATCACTTTTGACCAATAGGTGGAGCTTTGACTAAAGTGATGTGTTGTGCGTTGACAATGACACATGCAAAGTTGGGTGTCAATATGCCAGAGCGTTGCAGAGATACAGCCTCAAGAGACATTTTGGCATCATGCCTCAAATTTGTTGATGTGGTATACTAAAACCGTTTTATCTACCAATACAAAATCCATAGCTTTTTCCCGGCATGATCTGACGATTATGCGTTTCGATTTTGGTGAAAATTGGACCAACATTCTAGGAGGAATTCGAAAAAAGAAAGGAGAATCAAAATTGTGGACAGGAAGTTTGTCCGACTATGGCAAAAATGGTATCTATGTTCTTGGCATGATCCAAGGAATCTATAAATCAAAAGTTATTAGCATTTTTAAAAATGTCATTTCAAACTTTTTGAGTACCGTCAAGGCATGGTGCCGAAGACATATACCGACATATATCGTAACGATACGCCAATGTGTTCGTAAAATATAGCATTTTAAGACAAAATTCAAAATAGCAGACGCCCAAAATGGCTGCACCGAATCTAAAGAGACCGGTTTTGTGGTTTTTGGCCAAACCGTTCAGAAGTTATAAGCAAACAAATAAATGTTTTATATCTCCAGAACACTAGGTGGCACTGCGCCGAAACTGTGCAGGTCACCTCAGGTCATGGTGGTCATAACACACACCAAGTTTGGTCTGAATACGCTAAAGCGTTGCGGAGATATAGCCTCACGTTTATTTTGGCGTGCTCTTCGTCAAATTCATTTGCGCGTTATTCGAGAACGCCAGCGGTTCTATGGGCTGCCATAGACTTCAAGAGTGGAAGAAGAAGAACACTACCGATTACAGTAGGTGCAAACAAACCTTCGGTGCTTGGCCCCTAAATTTAAAAGTATATTACAGTTATTTTTTATTTTATTGCAATAAAATAAAATGCATTGCATTATTGTTTTTCACTTGAACGCCACAATGAATCAGACTAAAATTTGATTTGCCTGTTTGTTTGTTTGTTTGTTTGTTTAAGCAAAAAATCTTCAATTACACGATCACACAGAGAGATGGACAAAAACAAACAGACAAGCAAACAAACATGTTTGATCCCCTAACTTTTGTGCTGTTTGTTTAATTGTAATGGTTTTGCTTACCTGTTTGTTTTGTTCGTTGTTTGCATGTCATTTTTTTGTATATTTGATCATCTATTCTGTTTGTTTGTGTGCAGTACGTACCTTGCACTGGCACAGTGTGCACTCCGTGCCATGTTTGACCCAGGACGAGCCACTGAACCGCGTGATCCCGTGTTCGTCCTCGCAGGTCTTGGTGATGTCGTTGCGCACGGCGTGAGCCTGGCACGGGTCCGAGACACAGCGCGGGCAGCACTCGCCCTCGGGCACCAGCGTGAAGTCGCAGTCCGCCGGCGGGCAGGACAAAGGCCAGCAGTCCACTTCACCCTGCTGAAAACAACCACAGAGAAATGAAGAATACATCAGTCAAGGAACTCAAGCAATGGCCCGGGCTGAAACTTCAAACTCTTGGGGGTGAGATTCTTAAAGGGTTAGTTCCGCCAAAAATGTAAATTCTGTTTCTCACCCTCATGTCGTTCCAAACCTGTAAGACCTTCGTTCATCTTCAGAACACAAATTAAGATATATTTGATGAAATCTGAGAGGTTTCTGAACCATCCATAGCTAGTAAAGACATCATTCAAATAGTCCATGTGACTCCAGTGGTTCAACCTTAATGTTATGAAGCGACGAGAATACTTTAGTGTGCAAAAAACAAACAAAAATAACGACTTTATTCAACAATCTCTTCTCTAACGTCATTCTCATAACGTCTGTTGACGTAGTAAAACCAGTGTAGTGCTTCCGGGTCCTACATCAGAACGCCGACTCATTATTAGCCCCTTTCACACAGCAATAATGGTAACTTACCGTAAAATGACCAGAATGATTTTACCGATAAATACACAAATATGCTGTCCACACAAGCAACGCCGTTCTGGCTTTTTATCGGTAAGAGACCGTTCACACATCAGCAGCAAAATACCAGTAAATTCTGTGATGTCAGTCATCGGAAATGATCTTTAAACACAGCGCCGTTGTCTTCATCCACCCGCATGAGAAGCAGCGCTTTAGTTTCTGTTCAATATTTTTGACGTCTGAGTGACAGGCATAACGCATGATTGAACCGAACAAGTGTTTGCTCTTAAAAACACGGATCATAATAGTATCCAACTGCAGAGCGCAACACTGATGACCGGAGGAGAAGGCTTGGTCTCGAGCGTGACACGTTGAAAAAGCTGCGCGATGCGGCGCAACGGTCAAAGATGAAAATCTAGCGCATATTTAAATTGAAAAATGATGAAAAAGCTTACTGTAAACAGTGCGGAGTAATCACGTCATCTCCATAAGAGCTTATGATTGGCCCAAAGCAGACTTCTTACGTCAGCGCGTTCTGATTTCATACGTGAATATACCGTTGTGGCAAGCAGCGAGGCGAGGGACCGTGAGAGCGGGCCGGTGGCGAGTGATAATGAGCGCCCGCTGCACGCCACACCGGTCTCGTCTCACGGAGGAGTGACGGGAGCATAAACGGAGGAGCGCATTGCAAGACGAGACATTGCAAGACGAGAGAGGACCAGGCCTGGATTTACGTTGTGTTTTGTTTATGTTTGATTTTGTATGTAGGCGGCAGTCGTCCGTGAGGGGCTGTTATTTTATTTTGTTGGTTTATTTTATTAAAAAGTTGTTAAATGTTCGCCGGTTCCCGCCTCCTTCTTCCCATAACAACGAACTACATTACAACTGTAATCTTCATTCTGCGTTCACACAGCGCACATTACCGGTAATTTACTGGTAATGTTACAACTTCCTCTACGGGTAAATTGCCAGAACCAGTTTACTGGTATATTTAAAAAGGTCCTGTTCACACACGTCAAGTCAACTTTATTTATATAGCGCTTTTTACAATGCCGATTGTTTCAAAGCAGCTTCACAGTGTTAAACAGGAAAATAATGAACAGAATTTGATTCGGCTCATTTCAATTATCATATAGTGTCAATGCGGGCAGATCAGTAATATAAATGAATATTTAGTGTCCCTAACTGAGCAAGCCAAAAGCCAAAGGCGACAGTGGCAATGAACCAAAACTCCATCAGGGCCAGAATGGAGAAAAAAACCTTGGGAGAAACCAGGCTCAGTCGGGGTGCCAGTTCTCCTCTGGCCGACGAACAAATAGTGTATGTCAAATAGTCATATTAGATCGAAAGATATTCGTAGGATTATTCGAAATCTGATCTGTTACCGGTAATTTACCAGTAAAGACTGTATGTGTGAAAGGGGCTATTGGCTAGCTCTTGCGTCAGCATCACACACATGCGCAGAGTTCATTTCGTTGATGAATAATTTGTCATAATTTTCGTCAACAACCTTTTTTTACTGACGAAAACGAGACGATTACTAAATAAAAACCAGTTTTGAATGACAAACACTATGACGAAAATCTACTGTCATTTTCGTCAACGGATAAAAACGAGACGAAAATGTTAGGGAGGGGCGATTAGGGAAGAGATCCAGTCAGTACTGATGTCCTGTGTAACAGATGCGCACATTTGAATTGTAACATGCGGATCTAATGGCGGGAAAACACGGAGCTGTTGAGCTTCTACAGGCTCACGTGACGGCGCTTCAGAGCGGCTCAATCAATCAATAACACATTTATGCAGCTAATATTTATGAACTAATGCTGAGGAATAATGACAATATTTACTTTATGATGTTTATATGGTAATATGTTTTAGACGGTTGTAACGATGCATATTTTATCTCCCTCATCTTAACTTGAATGAGCAGCTGCAGCTGCAATAGTAAGACATTTCAAAATAAGAGTCCCGGTGTATTTCCAGCTTGTTTATAATTAAAAGTCACGCATTATATACACGCTTTTTTGGTTACACAATAAACTGTTTACCATTTAATTCAGAGTCAGGAGGAAAGACTAAGAACAGTATGACACATGTTATTCAATAAAATATCAGGGTTATAATAGTTAACTAAAACCATTCAAAAAAATCTTCATTACTTGAAATTAAATAAATGTTAGCTGAAATTTTATTTAATTTAAAATAAACTTAAACTTATTTGAAGCTTTAATACTAACTAACACAGAAATACAACACTATATAGATGTTTTTAAAAAACAAACAAATGAATGGTCAAAAACACACAATTATGTCAAAATGTCAATTTTGACATGTATTCAAGTAACAGTCGGTTATGTAATGCTTAAATGCTCAATGAATGCATTACAATTTAAGACTAAAACAATTCAGGTGACTAAAATATGACTAAAACTGAATCAAAACTTGCTGTCAAAATGAACACTGCGCATGCGTCATGGTGCTCACGTGAACCGCGTCGGCCAATGGTGAGTCAGCGTTCTGGCGTAGAACCCGGAAGCGCTACACTGCTTTTACTACGTCAACAGCACAGGAGAATGACACAGACAAGAAGACATTTTTGTTTGTTTCTTGCACACAAAAGGTATTCTCGTCACTTCACAACATTAAGGCTGAACCACTGGAGTCACATGGACTATTTTAACCATGTTTTTACTGCTTTTCTGGGACTTGAAAGTTGCAATGATGTTGCTGCCTACGGAGGGGTCAGAGAACTCTCGGCTTTCATAAAAAATATCTTCATTTGCGTTCTGAAGATGAACGATGGAATGACATGAGGGTGAACTGACCCTTTAATGTTTCTGATAGAAGTCTCTGTCTAGATGTGACCAATCTTAATCATTTCCGCCTTGTTTATAAGTTGCCATTCTCGTCCAAAATCTGCATTTGTCTCACGAAATAATACTTTAGATAAATTTCAGTCTGGGTTTAGAGCAGATCATAGCACTGAGTCTGCACTGCTCCAGGTGCTGAACGATTTACTCCTTGCTTTGGACTTTCCTGCTTGATCTTAGTTCTGCATTTGACTCAGTTGATCATGCTACCCTTCTTAATCGTCTAAAAGTCGGCGTTATGGGCACGGCACTGGACTGGTTCTCATCTTACCTCTCTGATAGATCAGTAAAGGTGAGGATTGGAAACTCGTCCTCCCCCTCTGCACCTCAGGGGTCTCTCTTGGGACCTATTTTATTTTGTTTGTATATGCTCCCCTTGGGTTCGATCATGAGGAAATATAATATTTCATATCACTGGACTTGCAGAAACTTTCTCCAACTAATTACAATTTAATGAGTCCTTGACGAATAAAAGTATTCATCTTTTTTCAAACTTTTGATCAGTTATTATTATTATTATTATTATTAATATTAAATTGGCATTTCTATGATTTTAATCAGTTCTGTAATTTTATTTTTTTATTATAAATTGTAATTTACTTTATTAATAACAATAATAATAATATTATTATCCTGTTTGTGTACAAATTACTTTATTAATCCATGTAAATGAAATCTTTTTCTATCTCTAGAATAAAATCTAATAATCTTCATTAATATTTTGAGTTTGTTTCCCCTGATGAGAAAGACTGTAAATTATAAATGCGTATATGTGCTGAAAGTTAATTTTTTTATTAGTGAAACACACAAAACTACAATATTGATGTCATGAGTCTTTAATAAATGTAAAAATGTTAACTTCACTTTGAGATGCACAATAAAAAGCAGGCATATGCATGCGCAGGTGCTTTGCTATATTGTGCATAAGTAAAAAAGCTTCAGCACAATAATGTCAGACAGTGAGACCTAATCGAGTTGACATTTAAAGCATTCCTTGCACCGAAGCGCCACAATAATAACAGTCATCCGGCGGCTGGAAACAATATCATCTCAGCGATATTGCAGGGATTTCTGAGGGCGGGTCTCTGTTGGTTCACCAGCTATCAATAACAGCAAAGCACGGACTCCCCAATACATCCTTAAATACAGGTCATATATTTCAGGCTGAGGAGAGATTAGGCCTCATTTCACCAAGTCATTTCATTTCAGCTGGGCTTGCGCTATCACCACGGTAACACACAGGAAGTGCTCTGAAAGCCGTGTGAGTCTTTTTGAAGTCTGATTCTGTTTTGATCTCATGCGGTCCGGTTTGGTTATCAGCACTGGAAGGGTAAAACCTGTTTACCTATTGACCAGAGCTCTGCGTTTATTGCAGCATCTGCGTTTTTCTTGCACTGAATGTAATACATTTTCCAGGATGCATATTTATGTTGGCAGAATGTTCTGAATGGAATACTAGCACACTTCTTAGTGCACACTGTGCTCTATATACTGCTTACTATACAGTGATGAACACTTCACACTATACCGTGCTATACTGTTGTCACGTGATCTCATTATGATCATTATGTCGCCTGTTCCACTGTCCAGGAAATACCACTTGTTTATCATGGTAATGAAATATGGTCATTTTGCATGTTTAATCCTGTCTTTTGTAACAATTAATACACAATAATTTTTGGATATAATTATTATTTTAAGATCATGTTCTATTCTATTCTAAGTTTTTATGTATAAAAGTATTTTAAAATTATATATTTTAATAATAATAATAATAATAATAATAACAACAATATTAATTAAACAAAATAGGATTAAACATGCAAAATTACTATATTTAATTTACATTCATTTATAAAATGTGTACACATAATAAAATTGTAATAAAAATAAATGTTGTATTTCAACAGCATTTCAAATAGTTTATTATATATATATTTATTTATATAATATAATATAATATAAAATATTTATATATATATATATATAAAATAATTTTAAAATAATATTTTTAATACTAATAATAATATTAATTAAACAAAATAGAATTAAACATGTAAAATTACTATATTTCATTTATCATATATATACAGGTGCTGGTCATAATTAGAATATCATCAAAAAGTTGATTTATTTCACTAATTAAAATTCAAAAAGTGAAACTTGTATATTATATTCAT
Source organism: Rhinogobio ventralis (assembly GCA_039654625.1). Classification (NCBI taxonomy): domain Eukaryota; kingdom Metazoa; phylum Chordata; class Actinopteri; order Cypriniformes; family Gobionidae; genus Rhinogobio; species Rhinogobio ventralis. Next base: position 2,456,075 of record CM077216.1, read on the forward strand.
TCATTACACACAGACTGATATATTTCAAATGTTTATTTCTTTTAATTTTGATGATTATAACGGACAACTAAGGAAAATCTCAAAGAAAAATTAGAATATTGTGAAAAGGTTCAATATTGAAGACACCTGGTGCCACACTCTAATCAGCTAATTAACTCAAAACACCTGCAAAGGCCTTTAAATGGTCTCTCAGTCTAGTTCTGTAGGCTACACAATCATGGGGAAGACTGCTGACTTGACAGTTGTCCAAAAGACGACCATTGACACCTTGCACAAGGAGGGCAAGACACAAAAGGTCATTGCAAAAGAGGCTGGCTGTTCACAGAGCTCTGTGTCCAAGCACATTAATAGAGAGGCGAAGGGAAGGAAAAGATGTGGTAGAAAAAAGTGTACAAGCAATAGGGATAACCGCACCCTGGAGAGGATTGTGAAACAAAACCCATTCAAAAAAGTGGGGGAGATTCACAAAGAGTGGACTGCAGCTGGAGTCAGTGCTTCAAGAACCACTACGCACAGACGTATGCAAGACATGGGTTTCAGCTGTCGCATTCCTTGTGTCAAGCCACTCTTGAACAACAGACAGCGTCAGAAGCGTCTCGCCTGGGCTAAAGACAAAAAGGACTGGACTGCTGCTGAGTGGTCCAAAGTTGCGTTCTCTGATGAAAGTAAAACTTTGCATTTCCTTTGGAAATCAGGGTCCCAGAGTCTGGAGGAAGAGAGGAGAGGCACACAATCCACGTTGCTTGAGGTCCAGTGTAAAGTTTCCACAGTCAGTGATGGTTTGGGGTGCCATGTCATCTGCTGGTGTTGGTCCACTGTGTTTTCTGAGGTCTAAGGTCAACACAGCCATTTACCAGGAAGTTTTAGAGCACTTCATGCTTCCTGCTGCTGACCAACTTTATGGAGATGCAGATTTCATTTTCCAACAGGACTTGGCACCTGCACACAGTGCCAAAGCAACCAGTACCTGGTTTAAGGACCATGGTATCCCTGTTCTTAATTGGCCAGCAAACTCACCTGACCTTAACCCCATAGAAAATCTATGGGGTATTGTGAAGAGGAAGATGCGATATGCCAGACCCAACAATGCAGAAGAGCTGAAGGCCACTATCAGAGCAACCTGGGCTCTCATAACACCTGAGCAGTGCCACAGACTGATCGACTCCATGCCACGCTGCATTGCTGCAGTAATTCAGGAAAAAGGAGCCCCAACTAAGTATTGAGTGCTGTACATGCTCATACTTTTCATGTTCATACTTTTCAGTTGGCCAAGATTTCTAAAAATCCTTTCTTTGTATTGGTCTTAAGTAATAATCTAATTTTCTGAGATACTGAATTTTCCTTAGTTGTCAATTATAATCATCAAAATTAAAAGAAATAAACATTTGAAATATATCAGTCTGTGTGTAATGAATGAATATAATATACAAGTTTCACTTTTTGAATGGAATTAGTGAAATAAATCAACTTTTTGATGATATTCTAATTATATGACCAGCACCTGTGTATATATAGTGCATGTTTTTTATATATAATATATAATGTTCTATTTTATAAGTTTTTATGTATAAAAGTATTATATTTTTTTATGTACTAAAAATTTTATTTACACAAATAGGATGATAATAATAATTATGAATCATTATTCTAAAAATAATAATAACTGATTTAAGCATTGGCATTTCTAAGATTTTAATAATGTGTGTGATATGTTTTCCATATCACACACATTATTGGAAATCAAAATTGTAGTTTATATACAGCATATATTAGTACTAATAATAATAATAATAATATTATTATAATATGATTATGATTATTAATATTTTATACACATACCTAATTTAAAAACATTTTTTTAAATATAATTTCTAACTATAGTAAATGTCCCTGATGTTTGTATTTTCCTCTGTCTGTCTTCGTTGTGTGTGTCGTCCTGCTGCTCTGGGAGAATGAGAGCGTTGTGATGCTGCGGCCGCTGTAACGCCAGTGTTAATGAGGCCTGCGTTTGATCAGCGACTCGCCTCCGCCCACCGCACAGATGATTTGTGGGAAAAGAGCCGAGCAGGAGGGGGTCACAACAAAAACCCCCTCATGAATGCAAATATGAGATTAGCATTTGACGAGCATATGGCTGGAGGAGGAGAGGTGTTTCCAACACTCGGTAGGGAGCAGCGGAGATTCATACCACATACAAGGAGCTCAGAATCCATCAAGCTGCGTTTATTTGTTGTTCTTTGATTATTATTGAGTTTGTGATGTTTGGAAAGATACTAGGGGTCTCAAACTGAAATTACCTGGGGGACGATAACTCATGTTCTCCATCGGGGGCCAGAAATAATTGTTATTACAACCTCAAATGGAGCTATATAGAGTTATTAGTGCACTTAGTTCTCAACTAGTGCTTTAAAGTCAACATGAGCTGTTTCCATACACTTCACATTTTAAAAAATATGCGCTAAATTGAGGTGGGCAATTTCTTTATCTTAGAAGACATACGCATAAGCTACGATGGAAACACATTTACTGCATAAATCCCTCAAACCCTCAGCAGAGGCTGTGACTGGACAACTGCACTAATAAGTAGAATAAGTATGTGAATTGTTTCCATCACATTACAGTGGTTAAATGTGGGGTTTCACTGTTTCTGAGCGGTTTGTCTCACCAGACACTGGCAGCGCTGGCAGCTCTCGATCCAGGTGTCTCCGCTGGAGTACGTCAGCAGTCCGTTCTGATGGAGACACTGGGACGTCAGCCGTGGGTCACACTCCGGACAGCAGAAGAGATCCAGCGTGGGATTGTCACAGTCGCACACCATCCGTCTGCACATGACCCGACCTGACTGCACAGGTGAAAGACACACACGTCAGGGAAACCAGAGCAGAGTTCAACTGGACATCTAATTTCAACATTTAGTTTTATTAACTTTTGTGTGCTTTTAATGTACTTTTATGTATAAAACTAAAGTAAAAAATTATAAAACTATATAGACATTTAAAAAACAACAGCACAAAATTAAAATGAAAACAGAAATATTAAAATATAATCTAATAAAAAAAACTAAAAAAAAACGATTATAGTATTTAGATGCTAAAATAACTGCAAATGAATGGTTAACCAAATATGTTTTATATTTTCACATATATTCAATAAATAAGACACTCGGCCGTACGATACAATGATTTTACTACAGTTGATTGGATATACTTTTTTAGGCAAATGAACTTCTCATTATTTATCATAGATCTCAGATTTTATTTCATATAAATTTGAGTTATTTTCTAGTACCCTTGCATATTTATAAGTAAATATTTAGAAATATTTAGAAGATTTCTATGATGTTTTATATTTTTATTATTTTTATATCATTATATATATATATATAATAGGTAAACATTTTAATAAAATAATTTAATGTATATATTTATACATATTTATATATTAATGTTTTTTAATATTTACACATTGTAATGGTATTTTATATAATATTGTATTGTTATACACACACACACACACACACACACACATATATAATATTTTAATATATATACATATGTTACAATCATTTTTATACAATTATTTAATGTATATGTTTATTTTAATGTTTTTAATATTTGTTGTACTGCCTTTAATTAATCTCACTGTAACTGCACTTGCATTTGTTTTTTAATAAATTGATGATCTAAAAATAGACGCTATGCCACAAACGCTGTTGATAAACTTCTTTTAAAGCCTGCTCTTGTGATCATGTGACCTTATGCATCTCAAAATATGACAATGAATCTGTGAGTTATCATTTGAATGTTCAAATCAAGAAAACTAGAGTGTTTGTAACAAAAAGAGCTTGTTAGGAAAGCATAGATGAACTGTACCACTTATATTTCAGCATCATATGACTTCAGAAGACTGAATATTATGGATAATATTATGAATGAGTTATGGCGCTTTTAGGGTGTTTTTGTCCTTTGTTTTTGGTTGAAGTATCGTTTCAAGAAGCCAAAGAGAGTAAAGCAAATACCCTTGATAACTCTGTGACACGGAGCCGTCGCACACGTCATGTTCAGTCGAGCGGCCAGAGCCTAATTTTGATTGACAGCTCTCCCTCTTCCACATCAATTAAACGGCATCGGCTGATTAAGACCGATTCGCTCACTCTGTCCTTCACCATGAGCGGGATAATTGGTAGATTGATTATTTAATATCTGAAAAGCCATCGAGCTCAACGCCTCCTCCAGATGCAAGAAAACATTTCAATTAAAGTCTTAATTACCGACTGTGACCAGCCAAATTGATGGAGGTCAATCGCTTAAATGAAAATGTGACTCCTCAAGCGCTTCCGATTAAAACAGCAGCACAAAACTGAGCAGGATGTGCTAAACTCAACATTTATTATGGATAAAAAGTTCAATTTAATTTAATTTAAAAATGTTAGCATTTATTTGAGTATAAGAAAAAAGACTGGACAATGTGATTTTACCATAGTTGAGTCTAGGTGAATTAAACTAGTATTTTGTTTAGTTCTTTTCTGGTATCCTTACTTGAATCGTGAAAATTATCAAGGAATCTAAAATAAATATTTTGTTATAATATTGATAAAATATTTTAAACATAATATTATAATGATATTATATAATATATTAAATACAGTATTATTATATTTATATTATATTGTATTTAACAATTATTTTTTAAAGAAGAAATTATATTTTCGATGAACAATAGAATAATATATTTTTTTAAAACTTGGAAATCTTTACAGATCATGGTAATATTTGTTGTACTGTCTCCAGGGTAACTTTAAACTATAATAGTATCTCAATGCTAAAATATTAAAATAACAATGTTCATTCTTACTGTAACTAAGACAGGGATTTTACTACAGTTGACTGGAAATACTTTTATTTTTTAATAAAATTTTCATTCGTCTCAGATTTTATTTAAAAGAAATATGTTTTTTTTTATATCATTAATATCATGAAATATCATTTATCTATTTCTAAATTATGCCCTTTCACAGATCTTAATGTTGTGTTGTGGCTCTACTAGAGCAGGTTTTCCTGCTTGAATGTTGATTATTTTCCCATATTCTCCATTGTTGCGGCTCCTCTCTTCCCAGTCTGTCAGTAACGCTTGGTTTAGTTCCTGTCTCTATGAAGCCCCTCCCTCTGAAAAGCACACTGTGCTCTGATTGGTCGGCTGGAGCAGTGTGTTGTGATTGGTCAAGCGCTTCCAACGTGTTTGGGAAATGTCCCGCCCCTTACCATAACTGTCAGTTTCAACACACTACTAACTAACTCAACCAGGCCCCGCCCCTTTATTCTGCGTATGAATTATTATAATGAGGAATATTGTGACGGAAGAAAACTCAAGACTACAGTGGAGGCGTTTCAGGGAGTTCAGAAACACTGACACAGATATAGAGAAGAACTCCCGCTGGAGGGAAGTTTTCATGCTCAAACTGCAACATTACACACAATATTTATTTATTTAAGTATTTAAAAATTATGGTAATATTTCTTGTATCCTACTTTTACAGCATTTTTTCCATTTTGATTTTTTTATAAATTGATGGCCAAGTTTTTTGTGTGTGTTTTAATGGACATTATGCCACAAATGTTGTTGATAAATGTTATTTTAAGGCCTGATCTTTTGATCATGTGACCATATGCATCTGTCCTTCAAATCTCAGGATGACAGAGTGAAGCACTTGTGATTTATCGTGATGCCTTGTCCAGTTAAACCTGATGGCCGCTGTTTGGCCATGATGCCCTTGATGGCAGCAGGCTTTCACAGGACCTTCACCCTGACCTCAAAGATGACAGCCTACCCATAATGCATCACTCTCACTGACCTGACACGAGCAAACGGAGCATCTGTCATTGTCCAGGACCCAGATCTGTCCGTGGTGCCTGACTTTGCTGTCGTGGATGCAGTCGCCGGTGCAGTTGTGCCCATGCGGACAGCGGCAGTCGTACCCGCCGTCCAGGTTGAAACACACGGTGTCGTTGGCGCAGGTGCTGCGGCCCGTCCGACACTCGTCGATGTCTGTAGGAGGAGGTGAGGCTGTTAGTATACATGCACAGTGTTTGAGAACTGTGTGTGTGTGTTTGGACAACTGTACCTTTACAGGACTCTCCGTTTGCAGTGAACACCTCATTATCATGATAACCCTCACGACACTCGCAGTGATACCAACCGGGTAAGTTCACACAGGTGGCATGTGTATCACACTGAACCAAACCCTCCGAGCACTCGTCGATATCTGAACACACACACACACACACACGGGTCATTATCTCTAGTGCGCTGCCTACATTTACAACATTTTAAGGAATGTTTCTGCAACATTATTCTCAGTTTTTGGCCAAATTCTAATGCAGTACAGCATTCATTCCTTTGCAGAATGAACTACTATGTTGAACTCGATGCAGATAAAAATCAGTGGACAATTTGAATGACACGGCAAGTTCCATTTAAAATGCATGCATTTTAATGCATTTTAACACTAATTTTATGCAGTTTAAGTCAAATGTGTGAATGGTAATGTAACATCAATCTCTACTGGAATCAGTTGTAAGACAAAGAGTTGTTGTCTATGTAAAATGCCCCAAATTACTCATTTGAATAATTAATTAAATTATATTAATTACATAAAAATTAAATATAAGTCACAACTGTTGTTGCCTGTGTAAAACACTTAAATAATACTATAAATTATATTAATTATATACATTTTTGTTGTGCATTATATATAATTAATTAAAATTAAAATAAATTAAACTAAAGTATTTACATTTCAATTTTAGTCATGTTTTTAATGAAAGCAATTGGAAAATGCACAAATGTAAATGTTAATGTAGCATCAAACTCAATTAGAATCACAAGCAAGAAATTAAATTCTGTTATTTTTGTTATATATATATATATATATATATATATATATATATATAAATAATTAAAATATTACCAATTATTTTAATAAAACATTTAAATAATTATATATTTGATATAAATTCTAATTGTGTATAATCAACAATTATTGATATTTTTTAAAACTAAAGTAAATACACATAATTGTATTATTTGTTTTACTGCTTTTATGCTCATTTTAATTTAAGAAAATTACAGTAGTTTTAACTTTAATATATTTTTAAAAAATGACTATTATAGTAATGAGAATTTAATGAGAATCACCAGTAAGAAAATTGAGTAAGTCAATGGGAAAAGTGGTGGAGAATGCAGGCACAAATCATAATGGTCCTAAAAATAGGCTTTATTTTTTTTTTATTATACAAAACCATTGTTATTTTGTTTTGTTATGATTCTGGGGTGAAATATGACCGGGACATGTTTTCATTCACCCACAGACGCCAGCATCTGAATCCAATCCCATCTTCAGACAAATGGTTTTTGCAATTCAGACATAATGAGTCAAATGATATTAAATTAGATGGCGGTGGGCGACATTAAAGCGGTTATTACTCAGGCGGTCATGGAGAAAGAGATGCTGGGAAGATTTTCTCAATGATTAAACACTCACAGAAGAGATGAGACTCTGTTCTGATTAAAGCTGATCTCAGATCATTATGAAAATGATTCTTTACACATGGAGTCATCAGTGACCAATCACAGAGTGACCTCACTGCAGTCAGGTGACCGTTAGAAGGTTAACAGGGTTTCTGGGAGGTTTCAGAGACCAGATTGAAGGATGATTATATGAAACTTATATTGCTTAAACGTGACCCATCTTCTGATTATTTTTGTGTTCGGTAATGATGTTGAGTAATATCAGAGACGGACAAGGGGAAACTTGTTAAACAATGAAACTGGTTGTTTTGTCATTGAGTTGGCAAGTAAGTCTTGTAGAATAGTTTATATGCTTTAAACACATGCCAATATCAATTTGTGTCTTTATTAGTGATTATTAGCAGTGTTTAATCAGAACAATGACAGTCAAGGGCGAATTACATTGTTCGGTTTTTCTATTGTGGGTGATGAAAGCTTCATTAATGCATGTGTAAATATCCTTTGCTGTGAGCTTATATGTTTTAAGGATTATGATTATAATTGTTTTTTTTTCATAATATTATCATTTTTTATAATAATATTTGATATATTATGTATAATATTATGTATTATTTATAATATCACCCGGCTAGAAAAGCCTAGAATCAAGAACCAAAACAAACTTTTGCATAAATATTATATTATTTATAATTTAATATTATAATATGCACATATCAAGTTTCTTTCTAATTACATTTTTCTTTTATATACACTATATTGCCAAAGGTATTGTGACAGCCCTCCAAATCATTGAATTCAGGTGTTCAATCACTCCATGGGCACAGGTGTATAAATCAAGCACTAGGCATGCAGACGCTTCTACAAACATTTGTGAAAGAATGGGTCGCTCTCAGGAGCTCAGTGAACTCAAGCGTGGTACCGTGATAGGTTGCCACCTGTGCAATAAGTCCATTCCTGAAATTTCCTCACTACTAAATATTCCACGCTCAACTGTTAGTGGGATTATAACAAAGTGGAAGCAATTGGGAACAACAGCAACTCAGCCACGAAGTGGTAGGCCACGTAAAATCACAGAGTGGGGTCAGTGCGTGCTGAGGGTCACAGTGCGGAGAAGACGCCAACTTTCTGCAGAGTCAATAGCTACAGACCTCCAAACTTCTGTGGCCTTCAGATGAGCTCAAGAACAGTGTGTAGAGAGCTTCATGGAATGGGTTTCCATGGTCAAGCAGCTCATCCAAGCCTTACATCACCAAGTGCAATGCAAAGCATGGGATGCAGTGGGGTAAAGCACGCCGCCACTGGACTCTAGAGCAGTGAGACGTGTTCTCTGGAGTGACCAATCACACTTCTCTGTCTGCCAATCCCATGGACGAGTCTGGGTTTGGTGGTTGCCAGGAGAACGGGACTTGCCTGACTGCATTGTGCCAAGTGTAAAGTTTGGTGGAGGGGGGATTATGGGGTGGGGTTGTTTTTCAGGGGTTGGGCTTGGCCCCTTAGTTCCAGTGAAAGGAACTCTTAATGCTTCAGCATACCAAGACATTTTGGACAATTTCATGCTCCCAACTTTGTGGGAACAGTTTGGGGATGGCCCCTTCCTGGTCCATAAAGACATGGATTTCCTGACCCCATCCCGATAGAACACCTTTGGGATGAATTAGAGCGGAGACTGCGAGCCAGGCCTTCTCATTCAACATCAGTGCCTGACCTCACAAATGCGCTTCTAGAAGAATGGTCAAAAATTCCCATAAACACACTCCTAAACCTTGTGGAAAGCCTTCCCAGAAGAGTTGAAGCTGTTATAGCTGCAAAGGGTGGGACAACTCCATATTAAACCCTACGGATTAAGAATGGGATGGCATTAAAGTTGCAGTACAATGTAAAGGCAGGCGTCCCAAAACTTTTGCCAATATAGTGTATTTTCTTTATAGATTTTTTATTTTTATGAATTTATTATCATTATAATTATATATTAATAATAATATGTTGCCATAATATTTTAACAATTGTTTTATTTATAATGTTGTATAGATTATATTATGTAGAATCATATATATAGTACATTATTATTATATTTCTTTTAAATTGATGTGCTTTTATATGGTAATATTTTAACATTTTTTATGAATAATATTTTGTTATATAAATTAGATTAATAAAAAAATATATTTAATCAATATAATGTTATGTATAATTTTATATATTAATATTATTTATGATGCAATATTATTATTATTATAATTAATAAAAATAATACTTATTTTTCATTTTATTTTTCATTTTTTTATATATTATATATAAATAATGTTATATTACTATATTATATTATAACTATTTAAATCATTTTTGCAAACGGTTTGGGAAGAGTGTGTTCAGGTAATCGAATAACATCACTGAATTATAGAGATTCCTCACTGTATTCGTTACTGTTAAATGAAGTCTCGTATCTGAGTCGCGCCACTGCAGAAAACCAGCCAAACCTGCTCACATTTATCATTTTAAAGATTTGACATTTGGTTGCAGTCTTCCACAACCTGAACGTTAATGTGAGTCTGAATATAAATGGAAAGTTTTGTCCATCAACCCGAAAACTCTGTCCCTCATTAAAAAGCGATTCACACTCTATTCTCCTGCTCTCTGAGCGAATCTCTTTTACAGCCGTATATGTTTGCTGCAGAATGCTGAAATCGCTCTTGTTCTCTGTAGCAGAGGAGTTTGCAGTTAGCAGAACAGACTGCCTTTGAAATTGAACCGCCGTCTGGCTGTTCGGTGATGGAGAGAAGAAAAGAAAGACAAAGACAAGAAAGAGCTGGAGTTGAGTGTGGGATGCTTCTGTTTTTTATTGTGCTATTTATATCTGAATAGATGTCAGGTTGCTAAATATATAAGCAAGATAACAGGCAATTTATTGCATAAAAGAAAACCATTATGCTCTCTGATTGATTCTTTTATATTTTTAAATATAAGTTCTTGTATTTTCTGGCAGACTGATGGAAGAATCAAAGATGTTCTCTTTCCGAATGAAGCATTAAGAAGTCTGATTCATTTTTATGAATTTTGATTCATTTGGCCAGATAATAAAAAATTTGTTTTAAAAAATCATTGCGTCATTTGAGTCCCATTTGAGACTTTTTTTGGTTGTGATATACAAAATAATTGTAACTGTTTTTGTATCAGTTTTTATTTAGCAAAAAATTAGTCATTTCTGGCATGTTTTACAAGAAAATACTATTTCAGTCTTTATACATTTCATGTTTCAGTGAAGTGTCACCAGCAATGATCTAGAATTTCACAAGCTAACGCCAGATGGTTTAATGTCTCTGTTGCAGATAATCCTGTTTTACTCGACTACTCAAGATGAACGCAATAAAACTGATGCATGTCAATGAGAGAGAGAGAGAGCACAGGTGAAAATATACAGCGACTGAGACAGAAGGACACGAGAATCTTCTCATAGAGGACAAACACGTCTCATCCACACATATCAGATAATCAGTGTGTGTGTGTGTGTGTGAGAGAGAGAGAGAGAGAGAGAGAGAGGGGGGAATTGTTTGTTAGTGTGTGTGTGTATGTGTGAGAGAGTGAGCGTGTGTGTGTGAGAGTGAATGTGTGTGTATGTATGTGAGAGAGTGTGTGTGTGAGAGTGAGTGTGTGTGTATGTATGTGAGTGTGTGAGTGAGTGTGTGTGTATGTGAGTGTGATTGTGTGTGAGAGAGAGAGAGAGAGAGCGTGTGAGAGTGAGTGTGTGAGAATGAGTGAGTGTGTGTGATTGTGTGTGTGAGAGAGAGCGTGTGAGTGTGTGTGTATGTGTATGTGTGATAGAGCGTGTGTGAGAGAGTGTGTGAGAGTGTGTGTGATTGTGTGTGTGAGAGAGAGCGTGAGTGTCTATGTGAGTGTGTGTGTGAGCGTGTGTGAGAGTGAGTGAGTGTGTGATTGTGTGAGTGAGTGAGCGTGTGAGTGTCTGTGTGTGTGTATATGTGAGCGCGTGTGAGAGTGAGTGAGTGTGTGATTGTGTGTGTGAGAGAGAGCGTGCGTGAGTGAGAGCGTGAGTGTCTATGTGAGTGTGTGTGTGTGAGCGCGTGGGAGAGTGAGTGAGTGTGTGTGAGTGTGTGATTGTGTGAGTGAGTGAGCGTGTGAGTGTCTATGTGAGTGTGTGAGAATGAGTGTGTGTGAGTGTGAGTGTGTGTGATTGTGTGTGTGAGAGAGAGCGTGTGAGTGAGTGTCTATGTGTATGTGTGAGAGTGTGTGTGATTGTGTGTGTGAGAGAGAACATGAGTGAGTGAGAGCGTGAGTGTCTATGTGAGTGTGTGTGTGAGCACATGTGTGAGCGTGTGATTTGTGTGATTGTGTATGTGAGTGTGAGAATGAGCGTGTGTGAGTGAGAGAGTGTGTCTCTATGTGAGTGTATGTATGTGTTTGAGTGTGTGTATGTAAGAGTTAGCATGTGTGTATGTGAGTCTGTGAGAGTCAGTGTGTGAATGTGGGTGTGAGTGTGTGTTTTCAGTCAACAAATGTCTCTCAGAAATAAGAATCTCATTCCAGCTCTGGTGATTTCACACACGAGAGAATCACCATCATATAAAGACGCTGTTAAATGACTCTTTGTGACGCTGCTGTGGAAATCATGATCACAATCGTCTGCCCACACACTCAATAACCACACGGGAATTACAGCCACGGCCACAATTTGTCCTTTTAAATCACTGTATCAAAATATAGTTATCTTTAGCTGGAAATATGTTTCATATGTATACATTTTTTTGGATCATCGTGGCTGGAGTTTGTGATGCAACCACAAAAAAAAAGAAAAAGCATCGTAACATTAAACAACAGCTGCAAACAAAGCCGTGATTCCTCTTTAAACACACAAACGCGCGACGCCGTCCTCTGAGACGCGCCATTTACATGTAACGAGCCACTCGCGAGAAACAAAAGGCCTTAATTAAGCGCCACTAATTAACTCAGTCAGTGTGTGTGTGTGTCTAAATAAGTCATAAAATCCTGGTGGCTGCAGCAGAAGAGCTCAGGTGAAACCAGCCCACGCACGTCAACACCTGCAGTGCACGGTGGGAACGGTTTTCTATGTGAATATATTGTAAAATGTAATTTATTCCTGTGATGCAAAGCTGAATTTTCTATATAATTACAACCATTTCTGTAAGAGTATAACCAGTATCTGACATGTGGATGTTCCTGCGCTCTCTCTGTTCCTGTGTTTCTCTCCAGGGGAAATGCAGCTGAATCTACTCTGAACACAATGACTTCATGCAACATTACAATCCAATCTTCGGAATTACGACATCAAAGCGAAAAAGTAACAAGATGTGAAATTTAAACTGGCTAGTATTTACCGGCAGACAACGGCTTCATTTCTCGCTCGGGGCGTTAAAGAAAGAAAGACCTCAGCAAACAAGAAGCCGAGACGAGTGGGGATGGAGTGTGTCGTGAGCGACGGCTGGCGGAGGAATGACCTTCTGATGAGGAAATCCCACCTGTTCTCATTTCCACTGACACATTCTGTGTTTTGTAGGAGCTAAACATTAACACTCAGTGCTGCTTCTCATATCAAAGCTGTTTTGACTACAAGAAGTGCTTATATATCTTTGAAATATGATTGACAGCTTTAGTTGTACAAGCTCAAGTTTGGAGCTGCATATGTGTATCTTCTGCAATAATACACTTTAAATTTATAGAGATATTTATAAGGTTTAATGATGAGCTGTGTGATCATGTGACGTCAGTGATCATGTGTCTGTCGGGGGTTTGTGCCCTCGCTGTTTTAATTAAACAACACAGAAGAGCATCAAGGACAGAACGTGGCGTTGACTTGGTTGAAAGATGTTGAAGTAGTTCCAGATTTCTGTTATACGTGTTGCTCACTTTGCTTGTTGTTTACAAAATGTAATTTTTTTTTTTTTAAAACACACAGCTTAATGAGTCTTGTTTTCCAATTATATCTAAATTTGTGATTTGTTTGTGTTTGTATATGTGTGCATTGTGGATAATGCACATAAATGTGAACTTGGATCTCTGATTGCATGTGCATGCAAGTGTGTGATTTGTTTGTGATTATGTGCATTGTGAATAATGCATGTAGCGTGTTTTTAATGTTCAGTTCAATTCACATTTTTTGTATAGTGCATTTAACAAATTATATTTCAAAGCAGCAGAAAAAATATGCACAAGTACTTGTGTTTTTGTGTGCATATGGTTGTGATTTGGTTGTCATTGAGTTTGCATGCATGTGCTTTGTGTGCATTGTAAATAATGCACACAGCATGTTTGTATAATGCATTTGTGATTTTTTTTGTGCATATAGTTGTTTTGTTTTGTATGCATTATGAATAATGCACATACTGTATTTGTACAATGTGCATGCATGTGTGATTCTTGTGTTTGTGAATAATGCAAATGATTTGTTTGTTGTTGTGTTAGCATGCATGTGGTTTGTGTGCATTGTGAAGTGTGTGGTTGAATTGAGATTGTGTTTGTGAATAATGCATACTTGGTAAATGTGCACATGTACTTGTGTTTATGGGTTCATATTTGTGTGATTTGTTGGTCGTTATGTTTGCATGCATTTCACAAGTTCACACTTACATCTAATTAATAAGAGGGAGTAAAGCTTTATGCATATTTGGCGTGCTGTCCGGGGGGAGGGCTCCGAGCTCAGAATTTGGCCCGAACCCAGAGTAGTCCCCCTGTGTATAGAAGGGGTTAGAACAAGAAGCGTGGAGAAGGGGTGGTCGAGGGATGATTTGTGTGCATTGTTTGTATAATGTGCAATTGATTTTTTTTGTGCATGCAAGTGTGTGATTCATGTGTTTGTGAATAATGCATGTAGTATGTTTGTTTAATGTGCACATGTACATTTTGTGTGCAGATGTGTGTGATCTGTTGTTGTGTTGGCATGCATGTGGTTTGTGTGCATTGTGAATAATGGATATATCATGTTTGTACAATGTGCACTTGTTATTTCTGTTTGCATATGTGTGCATTGTGAATAATTCACATCCGATGTGCATTTATATATGTGATTGCATGTATGCAAGTGTGTGATTTGTTTGCGATTGTGTTTTGTGAATAATGCATGTAGTGTGTTTGTTTGATGTGCACAAGTACTTGTATTTGTGTGCACATGAGTGTGATTTGTTTGCTGTGTATGAATGCATGTGGTTTGTGTGCATTGTGAATAATGCACATACTGTATTTTCACAATGTGCACTTGTATCTGTGATTGCATGTACATGAAAGTGTGTGATTGACTTGTGATTCATGTGTTTGTGAATAATGCATGTTTGTTTAATGTGCATATGTGCTTGTGTTTATGTGTGCATATTTGTCTGATTTGTTGGTTGTAATGTTTGCATGCATGTGGTTTGTGTGCATTGTGAATAATGAATGTAGCATGATTGTATAGTCTGTGATTGCATGTGTGTGATTGTGTGAATAATGCATCTTCTGCGTCTCCGCAGCATCTATAGGGACGCGATGACATCATCGAGGTACATGCATGCTAATCACGTGTCCTCTCTTTCTGTGCATATTTTCTTCTTTAGGTTCTCTGTAAATTTTCCATCAGATTATCATCCGTATCATCATGCCCGTGTGTTTCTCTGCTCAGCTAGTTTGTCAGATGTTTCTCAGAGAATTGGTAAAAGCCAGAGAAGAAGAAGAGAGAGCAGGCGAGTGAAAGCATTTTCATGTTCAGTCATATCCCAGAGCCTCAAACACACACACACGCACGCACCGCCTCTTTTATTTCGGATAGTGTGATTCTCTTTGAGGCTCGTGAGTTGCTCTCGGTGGCTCCAGAGACGTATAAAGCATTTGGCTTGTGTCTCTCTGGGCTTCTGAAGACTCGAGCATCCCGGTTATCTGAGGAAAACCTCTGCGTCTCATGTCGTGTCATATGCAACTGATTATAATGTTTATTGATCGAACGATTATGTAACGGAAGATTCTAGTTCATTTGAGGCTGATAAAGTAGCCTAGCATGATGCTCAGAAAACGCCTCAGAAACAGGATCAATGACGGAGGTCATAAAACTAGCTGATCAAACTGAAATGCACTATTTAGATTATTTTGAGAGAGATTTAAACTCTTTGATTGACTGTTTATCCATCATTGACACCACAGAAACTTTCTAAACTGGCTCTATTAACTATGTTTTGTTGAGTAAATTTTGCATCATGTTCGCTTATGTTTGTTTCTTCTCTTCCCGTTAATACCACCTTTAACTTTATGAAAAAGCCGTTTCTTCATCTCTCCTTTTGTTGATTGTTTTCTCATTCTCGACTCACTTTGATGATTCTGTTTGTTTGTCTTTGTTTATGCAGTAATATTTTCCTCAAAGCTGAAACTCAGATGCAAGTGAACATCCGCATCTGCATTAGAAAGACTCTATGATCCCTCAACTGTTAGTGGGATTATAACAAAGTGGAAACGATTGGGAACAACAGCAACTCAGCCGCAGGGATGCAGTGGGGGTAAAGCACGCCGCCACTGGACTCTAGAGCAGTGGAGACGTGTTCTCTGGAGCGACCAATCACGCTTCTCTGTCTGCCAATCCCATGGTCGAGTCTGGGTTTGGCGGTTGCCATGAGAACGGTACTGGCCTGACTGCATTGTGCCAAGTGTAAAGTTTGGTGGAGGGGGGATTATGGGTTGGGGTCGTTTTTCAGGGTTTGGGCTTGGCCCCTTAGTTCCAGTGAAAGGAACTCTTAATGCTTCAGCATACCAAGACATTTTGGACAATTTCATGCTCCCAACTTTGTGGGAACAGTTTGGGGATGGCCCCTTCCTGTCCCAACATGACTGCGCTCCAGTGCACAAAGCGTCGGTCCATAAAGACATGGATGAGCGAGTTTGGTGTGGAGGAACTTGACTGGCCTGCACAGAGTCCTGACCTCATCCCGATAGAACACCTTTGGGATGAATTAGAGCGGAGACTGCGAGCCAGGCCTTCTCGTCCAACATCAGTGCCTGACCTCACAAATGTGCTTCTAGAAGAATGGTCAAAATTTCCATAAACACACTCCTAAACCTTGTGGAAAGCCTTCCCAGAAGAGTTGAAGCTGTTATAGCTGCAAGGGGTGGGCCAACTCCATATTAAACCCTACGGATTAAGAATGGGATGTCATTAAAGGCAGGCATCACAAAACTTTTGGCAATATTGTCTGTGTTGCACCATTCCTGTCGGATCCAATATAGAAGGCACAGCATAGTTTTTTAATCTCATTCTGTCTGCAAATCCAGTCTCTTGTTTACAAAAGAATCCACAGTGAAATAAAGCGAACTAACTTCTTACCCACATGACCTGGAACTTCATTAAAAATAAAGTTTAACAGCATTCCTAATATTGGAATCCGAAGGAAGCGCATGCAGCGACTGTGTTCTTCCACAACCAGGCACAGCACAATATTTTGTAATCTTCAACGGCATGTTTATTGTTTGGTAGCTCGATCCGGTTTAGCGACACGTAGGCTTACGTTATTTACCAATTACATGTCATGCGTGAGTCGGTGGGCGGGGCTACAGAATTAGGCGTTGGTCTTCTTCTGTTAAGGCGGTGTTTCGCTGCTCTCTGACGTCACAGGGAAGCAAATTCGCAGATTTCTCGTTTGATGAGCCAGCTGTCAATAAAAGCTTTTATTTGACTAACAAGGAAGTTTTCAGCTCCGAAACTTACAGGATATTCTTATATGACAAAGACCTTTTATATATCAAAAGCATTATAGCATATATAAAAGCATATATAAAAAAACATTAAAAAAATAATACAGTGGTGAATGGATTTACAGCATCTATTTTGATGATCTCTCTACTGTATTTTTAAGCTTATAGGAGCCAGCATGGAAAAAAGTCGAGTTTGACGCCTTTCACTATTTGAGTTTTTACATGAGGTTTCTTTTCACTTCAGATGCTGCATTGGAAGGTTTTGCGCATGTCGTCATAAATTCTCTGGCTCCTGTGAGTGAGTTCGCCTGTTATTCGCTGCATTTTCATGCCGTTTGATTCATAAACACGTTGATTGAAACTTGAGCAGAATAAAAATAACATCAGGCCTCCAGGTGAAGATCAAACTAGCGCGCGGTGATTTGGAAACCTGCTCTAGCATCAGCAGCTCCTCATTTATTCTGCATTTCTGCTCTCTATCAGTTCATTTGACTTCAGGCTGCCCAGCAGGAATCAACAACAGCCTCTTCTCCGACAGACCGTTTACTGGACAAACGGCAGGACGGGGAAAATTGCACAGACATCATGTCGTCAAAATTACAGTCAGAAGTGCCTCTTCAATCCCGACACACAATGAAGACCATCAAAACACACACCACTTTCTGATGAACTGGATTTACTGAGTACGAACTGCAGGATTGATCAATCTTTTGCGACATGTAATGCATTAATACATTTGACATTTCTTGTCATTGTGTATCAAAACTGAGTTATGTGATTTACACAACTTTCAATTAATACTTTATTATTTAATACTTATTTAATAAGTGATGTTCTATCTATCTATCTATCTATCTATCTTTCCATCATTCCATCTATCTATCTATCTATCTATCTATCTATCTATCTATCTATCTATCTATCTTTCCATCATTCCATCTATCTATCTATCTATCTATCGTTCTATCTATCGTTCCATCATTCTTTCTATCTATCTATCTATCTATCTATCTATCTATCTATCTTTCCATCATTCCATCTATCTATCGTTCCATCATTCTATCTATCTATCTATCGTTCCATCATTCTATCTATCTATCTATCGATCTATCTATCTATCTATCTATCGTTCCATCATTCTTTCTATCTATCTATCTATCTATCTATCTATCTATCTATCTATCTATCTTTCCATCATTCCATCTATCTATCTATCTATCTATCTATCTATCTATCTATCTATCTATCTATCTATCTATCTATCGTTCCATCATTCTTTCTATCTATCTATCTATCTATCTATCTATCTATCTATCTATCGTTCCATCTTTCTTTTTATCTATCTATCTATCTATCTATCTATCGTTCCATCTTTCTTTTTATCTATCTATCTATCTATCTATCTATCATTCTATCTATCATTCCATCGTTCCATCATTCTTTCTATCTATCTATCTATCTATCTATCTATCTATCTATCTATCGTTCCATCATTCTTTCTATCTATCTATCTATCATTCTTTCTATCTATCTATCTATCTATCTATCTATCTATCCATCATTCCATCTATCTATCTATCTATCTATCTATCTATCTATCTATCTATCTATTGTTCCATCGTTCCATCGTTCCATCATTCTTTCGTTCTATCTATCTATCTATCTATCTATCTATCTATCTATCTATCTATCTATCTATCTATCTATCTATCGTTCTATCTATCGTTCTATCTATCGTTCCATCATTCTGTCATTCTATCTATCTATTGTTCTATCATTCCGTCATTCTTTCTATCTATCTATCGTTCCATCTATCTATCTATCTATCTATCTATCTATCTATCTATCATTCCATCTATCTATCTATCTATCTATCTATCTATCTATCTATCTATCTATCTTTCCATCATTCCATCTATCTATCTATCTATCTATCTATCTATCTATCTATCGTTCCATCATTCTTTCTATCTATCTATCTATCTATCTATCTATCTATCCATCATTCTTTCTATCTATCTATCTATCTATCTATCTATCTATCTATCTATCGTTCCATCTTTCTTTCTATCTATCTATCATTCCATCTATCTATCTATCTATCTATCTATCTATCTATCTATCTATCTATCTATCTATCTATCATTCCATCGTTCCATCATTCTTTCTATCTATCTATCTATCTATCTATCGTTCCATCATTCTTTCTATCTATCTATCTATCTATCTATCTATCTATCTATCTATCTTTCCATCATTCCATCATTCCATCTATCTATCTATCTATCTATCTATCTATCTATCTATCTATTGTTCCATCGTTCCATCATTCTTTCGTTCTATCTATCTATCTATCTATCTATCTATCTATCGTTCTATCTATCGTTCCATCATTCTGTCATTCTATCTATCTATTGTTCTATCATTCCGTCATTCTTTCTATCTATCTATTGTTCCATCGTTCCATCATTCGTTCTATCTATCTATCTATCTATCTATCTATCGTTCTATCTATCGTTCTATCTATCGTTCCATCATTCTGTCATTCTATCTATCTATTGTTCTATCATTCCGTCATTCTTTCTATCTATCTATCGTTCCATCGTTCTATCTATCTATCTATCTATCTATCTATCTATCTATCTATCGTTCCATCATTCCGTCATTCTTTCTATCTATCTATCGTTCTATCTATCTATCTATCTATCTATCTATCTATCTATCTATCTATCTATCTATCGTTCCATCATTCCAGCATTCTTTCTATCTATCTATCGTTCCATCATTCTATCTATCTATCTATCTATCGTTCCATCATTCCATCATTCTATCTATCTATCTATCTATCGTTCCATCATTCCATCATTCTTTCTATCTATCTATCGTTCTATCATTCCGTCATTCTTTCTATCTATCTATCGTTCCATCGTTCTTTCTATCTATCTATCTATCTATCTTTCCATCATTCCATCTATCTATCTATCTATCTATCTATCTATCTATCGTTCCATCATTCTTTCTATCTATCTATCTATCTATCTATCTATCCATCATTCTATCTATCTATCTATCTATCTATCTATCTATCATTCTATCTATCTATCTATCTATCGTTCCATCTTTCTTTCTATCTATCTATCATTCCATCTATCTATCTATCTATCTATCTATCTATCTATCTATCTATCTATCTATTTATCATTCTTTCTATCTATCTATCTATCTATCTATCTATCTATCTATCTATCTATCTATCTATCTATCTATCGTTCCATCATTCTTTCTATCTATCTATCTATCCATCATTCTTTCTATCTATCTATCTATCATTCTATCTATCTATCTATCTATCTATCTATCTATCTATCTATCTATCTATCTATCGTTCCATCTTTCTTTCTATCTATCTATCTATCTATCTATCTATCTATCTATCTATCTATCGTTCCATCATTCTTTCTATCTATCTATCTATCTATCTATCATTCTTTCTACCTATCTATCTATCTATCTATCTCTATCTATCTATCTTTCCATCATTCCATCTATCTACCTATCTATCTATCTATCTATCTATCTATCATTCCATCTATCTATCTATCTATCTATCTATCTATCTATCTATCTATCTATCTATCTATTGTTCCATTGTTCCATCATTCTTTCGTTCTATCTATCATCTATCTATCATTCCATCTATCTATCTATCATTCCATCTATCTATCTATCTATCTATCTATCTATCTATCTATCTATCTATCTATCGATCGTTCCATCTTTCTTTCTATCTATCTATCTATGTATCTATCTATCTATCTATCTATCTATCTATCTATCTATCTATCTATCTATCGTTCCATCATTCTTTCTATCTATCTATCTATCCATCATTCTTTCTATCTATCTATCTATCATTCCATCTATCTATCTATCTATCGTTCCATCTTTCTATCTATCTATCTATATATCTATCTATCTATCTATCTATCGTTCCATCATTCTATCTATCTATCTATCTATCTATCTATCTATCTATCTATCTATCTATCCATCTATCTATCCATCATTCCAACTATCTATCTATCTATCTATCTATCTATTGTTCTATCGTTCCATCATTCTTTCGTTCTATCTATCTATCTATCTATCTATCTATCTATCTATCTATCTATCTATCGTTCTATCTATCGTTCCATCATTCTGTCATTCTATCTATCTATTGTTCTATCATTCTGTCATTCTTTCTATCTATCTATCGTTCCATCGTTCTATCTATCTATCTATCTATCTATCTATTGTTCTATCATTCCGTCATTCTTTCTATCTATCTATTGTTCCATCGTTCTATCTATCTATCTATCTATCTATCTATCTATCTATCGTTCCATCATTCCAGCATTCTTTCTATCTATCGTTCCATCATTCTATCTATCTATCTATCTATCTATCTATCTATCGTTCCATCATTCCATCATTCTTTCTATCTATCTATCGTTCTATCATTCCGTCATTCTTTCTATCTATCTATCGTTCCATCGTTCTTTCTTTCTATCTATCTATCTATCTATCGTTCCATCATTCTTTCTATCTATCTATCTATCTATCTATCTATCTATCGTTCCATCATTCTTTCTATCTATCTACGGTTCTATCATTACGTCATTCTTTCTATCTATCTATCGTTCCATCGTTCTTTCTTTCTATCTATCTATCTATCTATCGTTCCGTCATTCCGTCATTCTTTCTATCTATCTATCGTTCCATCGTTCTTTCTATCTATCTATCTATCTATCTATCTATCTATCTATCGTTCCATCATTCCAGCATTCTTTCTATCTATCTATCGTTCCATCATTCTTTCTATCTATCTATCTATCGTTCCATCATTCCATCATTCTTTCTATCTATCTATCTATCGTTCCATCATTCCATCATTCTTTCTTTCTTTCTTTCTTTCTATCTATCTGTCCGTCTTCAAAGTTCAAGGCTTTCAAAACATTTGTATTGACAAACTTTAATTTTTTTTTTGTGAAATATGACAATTTTACAGAATGTTGCAATTTATTTTCCTTATACTTCCTCACTGTGTGTCATGGCTAAAGAGCTTCGGCATGACAGTAGTCACAGCACAACCTCTCGTGTTTTGATTTCATGAAACAGTTTGGTACATGAACTTTGTGAGACCTTTTGCTTCAAGGGTGTTTTGTGAAAAATTGTTAAATACAATTCCAACATCTATGTGGGGAAAAAAACTAACTCATCCGCTTCATTCCGTCTTGTATCCTCTAGGAGAAAGCGAACAGAAAATTCTGAAAGAAAAGCCATTTGATTTTAATCAAAGGCCAGAGCGAGGGCATCTCGTAAAAATGCCCTTTATATGGGATCGATGGGTTGGGACGTGCGCTGTGTGTCTCATTGGATGTGTTCGCTTCATTTCCAGTGTGAAACCGTCCAGAAACAGGCAACATCTGCTGTAAATTGCTCACGCAGGACCAGCGCGTCACAACACAACGCTAATCTACAACACAAAGCAAAAGTCGCTGCACGTTTCCACTGAGAGTTTCGTCTCGTGTTTTCATTAAAACGCTGTGGCGCGTTCACCAGTCATACGTAATCGGTCTCCATCCAGCTCAGAATTAGAGCGGCGGAGAGCTGCGGTTTTACCCAGGGGGTCAATAACAGCAGAACCCGGTAAATAAACGTGGGCTGACGGTGGGAACGAGAAACAAAGATGACTCTGTTTCACAGGAATGATAAACGCACAGATGGCGGACGTGTTTTCCCTTTAGCTGTAGGAGAAGCTGATGCTCTATTCAGTAAACTAAACAAAGCTTGAGGCCCAAATTAAGACAGATGAGCGTGTGTACAGGAGACATAATCATATCTTTAAACAGAAGAATAGCAAGCACATAAAGGGAAGGTAAAGTGAAAATGCAGACTCAAACTATTCTAGACGAGGAAGAATGTGTTATTGGATACAACACAGGTGAAGCTATTTGTTTAGTTGATGCTGAGCAACACCACAGCCTAGAGGAACCTGATCTTTTGTTTTGTGTCTATCAATATTTAAAATAAAAGAGAAAATATTGAAATTAGATAATGAGAGAGTGTGTGTGAGTAAAAGTAAGTAAAAGTGAGTGCAAGTATGAGTGTGTGTGTGTAGGAGTGTGTGTGTGTGTGAGGGTGTGTTTGTAAGTGAAAGTGAGTGTGAGTATGAGTGTGTGAATGTGAATGAAAGTGTGAGTGTGTGCGTGTCTGAGAATGTGTGAGTGAAAGTGTGAGCGAGTGTGTGTGTGTGAGAGTGAGTGAGTGAGCGAGTGTGTGTGTGTGTGTGTGTGTGTGTGTGTGTGTGTGTGTGTGTGAGTGAGTGTGTGAGTGAGTGTGTGAGTGAGTGAGTGAGCGAGCGAGTGTGTGTGTGTGAGTGTGAGTGTGTGTGTGAGAGTGAGTGTGTGAGCGAGTGTGTGTGTGTATGTATAATGAGAGCACTTCTTGTTGAATCTCCAGCACAAGTATCTATATATATTTCATTACTATGCTATAGTTTAAGCTGGAGTCGTGCGGTCCACTTTTACTCCCACAGCAAGCGATCGCGGCCACAATCAAGCACTGTTCTTCAAAACTGTGATTTACACACTCACGCTTTGTTCTCAACGAGATGAAAGAGTCCTCAGCTGAGCTGGAGGAGCTGAGAGAGGCGTTGGGAGTGAATCTTACCCGTCTCGCAGTTCTGCCCGCTGAAGCCCTGCGGACACACACAGATGTTCGGAGAGACGCAGGAGCCAGCGTTGAGACAGCGTCCGTCGCAGAGGGCTGCGGGTCAGAGAGAGGACAAACGGAGGTGAGACGGGTCACGTGATGGGGCGAGAGGCAGATGGATGGCTGTCTCACCTCTGCAGGTGGTGCCGTTGCCGGTGTATCCGGGTTTGCAGGAGCAGCTGTGGCCGCCGACGGTGTTGAAACACAGAGCGTTTTCATCGCAACTGTGCTGGCCGGACGCACACTCATCGTGCTCTAGAGAGAGAAATCAGACATCAGGTCAGCGATGCTCTTCGAAAGAAAATAATGCTCAGTTGACGCCATCACAGCTTTCAAACACACGTCCTTAAAGCGCTCTGCTAACATTCCTATGGGAGCTTGTTTCTGCCACAGAATGCACAAATAAAACTGAAGTACTGACTTTTCTCTCTTTTTTTTCAGAATCCTGTATCTTGCCATTCTGAGAAAAAGACAGAATTGCGAAATATAAACTTGCCAATCTGACTTTATTTCACACAATTTTTTGCACAAATTTGCAAATATAAAGTCAGAAATGCAAGTTTATATCTGGCAATTCTGATCTAATATTTTCACAATTCATATCAAAGTTTACAAATATAAAGTCAGAATTGCGAGTGTTTATCTGGCAATTCTTACTTTTTCTCCCAATTCCAAGTTTCTATCTCGCACTTCCGAGAAAAAAGTCAGAATTGTGAGATAGAAAGCCACAATGACCTTTTTCTTTTTTATGCTTCCATACATTCCCTTTCATAAATAAGTTATGAAAACTTTATTTGTAAATGTTCTCTGAACAATCAAAGCGTTCCGTTTTTTAAATGTTGTAAATAGTTTTTTTCCTTGTTTTTTTTGTGTGTGCATACATTAGAGAACACGTTATGGGAACATTTCAATTTATCATTCTGCAAACATTACAAGAACATTTTGTTCTGAAACCACCAGTAATGAACATTAGATGACCGTCCAACTAAAGTGTTTTTTAGAAAAAACGATCAATGTATAAACTTTTTGATTGTGAAAGACCAGATAACTATGAACAAACATTTTATTAACGTTACTCGTTTGTTCATAACTTTAAAAGAACCTTGGCAGAACGTTCCCGGTTAGTTGGGATCAAACCATCTTTATATAGAGAAGCTTTTCACCACCATCCTTAAGGATAAAATCTGTCTTTTTAATGCAGAAATCTGATGCGTTACAGATTTTCAACACGAGCTAAAGATGGCAGAAAGCTGCAGACGTGACTCTTTCCTCCTGCCCTCTAACTGACTGTGAGCGGACACTGAGATCTGTATCCATGAGGGATTCTAGGATACATTCATCTCGGAGACCAGCTGAGATTTCATAAAATCCTCCAGCAAACACACTCCCAGCGGAAATAAACACAAATAAGGGAATAATTACAGACCGTATGCATGTGACTCAGGAAGGAAATGCTGCGGCAATAGCTGGTAAACTGTTTTCTTTGAGTATTTCTCATCTTTACATTTTTCACATTTAGTGATTTGACAAAAGTGTCCAAGTATCTGGATATGCACCAACTATAAAGTCATCACTAGACTTACTGGTGGAAATATGACACTTAAAAAATAGTACTAAAAATTATGTTTTTATTACGCTGTCATGAAGTAATAAGTACTGATATGATCACTCGTCAGTGTCAGTAATGGTAAATCCATACGCTTTTACATAAAACATCAATTGGTCAGAAGTGTCTTTTCAATGCGTTGGATGAAAATATTGACTTGGCATAATCTGGCAAATGTCTCTATTTACACGTCCGGGCTCACACTGAGAGAATCTTGTTTCAAGGTTTATTAGATGAAAGGTTTTCAGAGAGGAAGAGCTGAGATTATAAATGTGATATTGAAATAGTATTCATGAAATTACCCTCAAAAGTGCACAGAAAATGATGTGAAACCAGGGTTCAAAATGTAGTTTTTGCCGGTCGATGACGGATTATGTACTGGCCATTAACCTTACTTTACTTTACTTTATATTTTATTTTAATTCATTATTTATTCGTTTTGTTTTCTTTTTTTATATAAGGACAGTATGACAAGAAAAGGATGCAATTTTTATTTAATTATTAATTTATTCATTCAATAATTTTTGCATTTTTACTCTTTTTACAGGGACAGTATGGAAAGAAATATATGGAAGCCCGTTTCCGCCACTAAATAAAAAAATTAAAAGGGTAATTGCGACTTTTTATCTCAGAATTCTGACTTTTTTTCTCACAATTGCGAGTTATAAAGTCAGAATTCTGAGATAAAAAGTCGCAATTATTCTTTTAATTTTTTTATTTAGTGGCGGAAACGGGCTTCCATAGAAATATGATGCAATTTTTATTTCTTAAAATCTTCTTTTTACCAGGGACTGTATGAAAAGAAAAAAATATGCAATATTTATTTAGTTATTCATTCTTTTTTTCATTTTTGCACTTTTTTCACATACAGAGACAGTGTGTAAAGAAAATGGATTAAATTATTATTTATTTGCTCATTTATGTATTTATTCATTCAATGTGTTTTTTTGTTTTGTTTTGTTTTTTAACAGGGACTGTATGAAAAGAAAAGGCTTTTTATTTATTCACTTATTTATGTATTTTTAGGCTCAAGGGTTAATCCAGGCTCCATCTCTTTCCCAAGACACATGAAGAAGAGGTCAAATTCAGTAGACGTTTGTATGTCTAGTTTAAATCGCTCCCATCATTTGCATCAGAATATCCTCATATATTTCTATCTAAACCTCATATTATGTTGCGGTTCCTAATATAGTTTCCATCCAGCTGGCGAGTGACCCGTGAAAGCCAGTTTTTATTGACATTTGGCTCTTGGCGAGTATTAATTTTAGACCCTGTGTGGAAGCATCTCGCAGGTGTGAATGAAAATGATATTTTTATTGCATAAAATGCCTTCAGAGCTGTCATAATTCCTCTAATTAATATAAAATCAGAAGGAAACGAACACTGGCTTCATATCAAAGAAGGCCGCCAACATTTCCCATCATTACTATATTCAGCAGAGCCAAGAACTGGAAGAATAAATCAATCGCCATCCCATATGCATGCTTTAGATTTATTAAAGCGGTCAAATCATAAAAAAGAGATGCAAGAGATCGATATGAATATGAAAACATAACGTATCTTTAAAAAAAAAGTCTACAAAAAGCATGTTTAGAATCTAAATTCAGTTCTAATATTAATATTGAAGCTGCACACTGCCAAAAAAATATCAGTGTTTCTGTCTTGTTTTCCAGCACAAATATCTAAACACTCTTAAATCAAGATACATTTACAGGAGAAGCAAAGCATCTTCAGACTCCATTGGCAGACATTTTTACACATTTTAAACACTTAATTCCAGTAAACAAGACTTAATATCTGAAGTAATTTTGCATCTCAAGTAAGTGCATCTTGATTTAAGAATGTTGAAATATATTTGTACTGAAAAAATCAGACAAAACTAGTTTTCTGCAGTGCATTTGTTGTATTTTTCAGTTGTCTAAAGGAGCACAACGACACTGTTCATCTCGAATCCGGCCTGAAACCCGTCAATGTCATTCACCTTGTGTCCTGAGTTTCTTCATGCAAACTGGAAATGACAGTTTCAATCCCAAAGAGATGAATGCAACAGACTGCATTATGAGACGTCCACACACACACACATGCAGACAGGCCCAAACATGCATTGTGTTGCTGTCTATCACAGCGGCACAGAACGGAGATGTCAGATGAGAGGATTAGCTCAAGGTCACCGCCGCCCGCCGGCCGTCACACCTGCAGGACGATCGCATCAGGATCGAGAGAAGCTGCGACACTCCTGCGCTTCTGTCATTCATGCAGCAGGCAGATAAACAATCAATTATGTACAGGCGGTCATCAGGGACACCTCAGTTCTCTGTGCAGAGACTGCGTCGCTACATGATGCACTGCAAAAATCATGCTCTTCCTCAGTATTTCCGTTTTTTTTCACAAAATAAGAATGAAGATTTTTCAGATTATATGCATGTATCAGCTGTAATGCACTTATCCAAATAGCAAAAGTAGTCAAAATATTCAGTTTTAAGCTGCAATTTGCAAAGGAGTGTACAAATATGTTCAAATACTCCATTTAATGTCAAAGTACTTAACATGAACAGTTAAGTTCATAAGCTTTTTCTCAAAATTTGTACTTTTCTGTCAATATTTTGGATGTAGTAAAATAGATATAGCAGAATATGTGTATTTTCTTCAGTCACTGACCTTGAAATCATAAAATAATGTCAAACTGTGAAAATAGGCTGAGAATTGAGCAGATAGTTGTGATCTGGCTCAGAGGAAGATGGGAATCATGTCTTTGTGGCAGTTTTTCTGCTGATTAAGTGATAATACTAGACACTAGATGGCTGTCGAAAGCAAAAATGCTATGAAATGCACATCATATTTTGTGAGAAAGTGATGAGCTAGAGCAAAACAGACATTATTTTTTTGAATCAGCACCCCAAAATTAGGAAGAACTGCAGCAAATATGAAGCTGGGTGGTGAAATCGGCAGCAAAACGTCAGCTTTATGCAAAAAAAAAATCCCATCTGAAGAAATCTGCATCGGTCGCACACTCACGCTGAAGTCGTCTGCTCTGTTATGTCATGCACAAAAGTGGCGGGACGATGTGATTGGCGTTTTAAAGATGTGGCGCACCAGCAGGGGGCTGCACAGCACTGATGGATGAAAACAAAACAAGAATTACAGCCACTCTGCATTTATCAGACTCGGCAATTACTGATGACGCCTCAAAAACAAGTCCTGCGCTTTCAAATGCACTGAAAAGCCTCACGCAGGGACGTTTCATGAAAAGACGCTGCAAATGAAGGTTGAGTTCTGGAAATGTCAATCAGGCCTTTAAATGGCTTTTGATTGGCTGTGCTGGTGCTGACAGCATGATTTCCCATCATGGTTTATCCTGCTTTGATGCTGCTTGATCAAGAAAGTTATTCTGGTTAAGAATTACAGCCGCTCCAGTGTTATTGGTTAAACTAGGTAAAAACTTTTGTTGGAAGCTGTGTTATCGGTTAAACTAGTTAAGGACCTATGTTGGAAGCTATGTTATCGGTTAAACTAAGAACTTTTGTTGGAAGCAGTGTTATCGGTTAAATTAGTTAAGAACTTTTGTTGGAAGCAGTGTTATCAGTTAAACTAGTTAAGAACTTTTGTTGGAAGCAGTGTTATT
Source organism: Rhinogobio ventralis (assembly GCA_039654625.1). Lineage (NCBI taxonomy): Eukaryota > Metazoa > Chordata > Actinopteri > Cypriniformes > Gobionidae > Rhinogobio > Rhinogobio ventralis. The sequence goes on from CM077216.1 coordinate 2,485,261, forward strand.
GGTTAAACTAGTTAAGAACTTTTGTTGGAAGCAGTGTTATTGGTTAAACTAGTTAAGAACTTTTGTTGGAAGCAGTGTTATCGGTTAAACTAGTTAAGGACTTTTGTTGGAAGCTGTGTTATCGGTTAAACTAGTTAAGGACTGTTGTTGGAAGTGGTGTTATCGGTTAAACTAGTTAAGGACTTGTTAGAAGCGCTTTTATCGGTTAAACTAGTTAAGGACTGTTGTTGGAAGCGATGTTATCAGTTAAACTAGTTAAGAACTTTTGTTGGAAGCGATGTTATCGGTTAAACTAGTTAAGGACTTATGTTGGAAGCTGTGTTATCGGTTAAACTAAGAACTTTTGTTGGAAGCGATGTTATCGGTTAAACTAGTTAATGACTTTTGTTGGAAGCGATGTTATCGGTGAAACTAGTTAATGACTTTTGTTGGAAGCGATGTTATCGGTTAAACTAGTTAAGAACTTTTGTTGGAAGCGATGTTATCGGTTAAACTAGTTAAGGACCTATGTTGGAAGCTGTGTTATCGGTTAAACTAAGAACTTTTGTTGGAAGTGATGTTATCGGTTAAACTAAGAACTTTTGTTGGAAGTGATGTTATTGGTTAAACTAAGAACTTTTGTTGGAAGCAGTGTTATCGGTTAAACTAGTTAAGAACTTTTGTTGGAAGCAATGTTATCGGTTAAACTAGTTAAGGACCTATGTTAGAAGCTGTGTTATCGGTTAAACTAAGAACTTTTGTTGGAAGCTGTGTTATCGGTTAAACTAAGAACTTTTGTTGGAAGCAGTGTTATCGGTTAAACTAGTTAAGGACTTTTGTTGGAAGCGATGTTATCAGTTAAACTAGTTAAGAATTTTTGTTGGAAGCGATGTTATCGGTTAAACTAGTTAAGAACTTTTGTTGGAAGCGATGTTATCGGTTAAACTAGTTAAGGACCTATGTTGGAAGATGTGTTATCGGTTAAACTAAGAACTTTTGTTGGAAGCGATGTTATCGGTTAAACTAGTTAAGGACATTTGTTGGAAGCTGTGTTATCGGTTAAACTAGTTAAGGACTTTTGTTGGAAGCTGTGTTATCAGTTAAACTAGTTAAGGACTCTTGCTGGAAGTGTTGTTATCGGTTAAACTAGTTAAGAACTTTTGTTGGAAACTGTGTTATCGGTTAAACTAAGAAGTTTTGTTGGAAGCTGTGTTATTGGTTAAACTAGTTAAGGACTTTTGTTGGAAGCTGTGTTATCGGTTAAACTAAGAACTTTTGTTGGAAGCAGTGTTAGCGGTTAAACTAGCTAAGGACTGTTGTTGGAAGTGGTGTTATCGGTTAAACTAGTTAAGGACTTGTTAGAAGCGCTTTTATCGGTTAAACTAGTTAAGGACTGTTGTTGGAAGCTGTGTTATCGGTTAAACTAAGAACTTTTGTTGGAAGCAGTGTTATCGGTTAAACTAGTTAATGACTTTTGTTGGAAGTGTTGTTATCGGTTAAACTAGTTAAGGACTTTTGTTGGAAGCGATGTTATCTGTTAAACTAGTTAAGGACTGTTGTTGGAAGCGATGTTATCAGTTAAACTAGTTAAGAACTTTTGTTGGAAGCGATGTTATCGGTTAAACTAGTTAAGGACTTATGTTGGAAGCTGTGTTATCGGTTAAACTAGTTAATGACTTTTGTTGGAAGCGATGTTATCGGTGAAACTAGTTAATGACTTTTGTTGGAAGCGATGTTATCGGTTAAACTAGTTAAGAACTTTTGTTGGAAGCGATGTTATCGGTTAAACTAGTTAAGGACCTATGTTGGAAGCTGTGTTATCGGTTAAACTAAGAACTTTTGTTGGAAGCGATGTTATCGGTTAAACTAGATAAGGACTTTTGTTGGAAGCAGTGTTATCGGTTAAACTAAGAACTTTTGTTGGAAGTGATGTTATTGGTTAAACTAAGAACTTTTGTTGGAAGCAGTGTTATCGGTTAAACTAGTTAAGAACTTTTGTTGGAAGCAATGTTATCGGTTAAACTAGTTAAGGACCTATGTTAGAAGCTGTGTTATCGGTTAAACTAAGAACTTTTGTTGGAAGCTGTGTTATCGGTTAAACTAAGAACTTTTGTTGGAAGCAGTGTTATCGGTTAAACTAGTTAAGGACTTTTGTTGGAAGCGATGTTATCAGTTAAACTAGTTAAGAATTTTTGTTGGAAGCGATGTTATCGGTTAAACTAGTTAAGAACTTTTGTTGGAAGCGATGTTATCGGTTAAACTAGTTAAGGACCTATGTTGGAAGATGTGTTATCGGTTAAACTAAGAACTTTTGTTGGAAGCGATGTTATCGGTTAAACTAGTTAAGGACATTTGTTGGAAGCTGTGTTATCGGTTAAACTAGTTAAGGACTTTTGTTGGAAGCTGTGTTATCAGTTAAACTAGTTAAGGACTCTTGCTGGAAGTGTTGTTATCGGTTAAACTAGTTAAGAACTTTTGTTGGAAACTGTGTTATCGGTTAAACTAAGAAGTTTTGTTGGAAGCTGTGTTATTGGTTAAACTAGTTAAGGACTTTTGTTGGAAGCTGTGTTATCGGTTAAACTAAGAACTTTTGTTGGAAGCAGTGTTAGCGGTTAAACTAGCTAAGGACTGTTGTTGGAAGTGGTGTTATCGGTTAAACTAGTTAAGGAAATGTTAGAAGCGCTTTTATCGGTTAAACTAGTTAAGGACTGTTGTTGGAAGCTGTGTTATCGGTTAAACTAAGAACTTTTGTTGGAAGCAGTGTTATCGGTTAAACTAGTTAATGACTTTTGTTGGAAGTGTTGTTATCGGTTAAACTAGTTAAGGACTTTTGTTGGAAGCGATGTTATCGGTTAAACTAGTTAAGAACTTTTGTTGGAAGCGATGTTATCGGTTAAACTAGTTAAGGACCTATGTTGGAAGCTGTGTTATCGGTTAAACTAAGAACTTTTGTTGGAAGCAGTGTTATCGGTTAAACTAGGAACTTTTGTTGGAAGCGATGTTATCGGTTGAACTAGTTAAGGACCTATGTTGGAAGCTGTGTTATCGGTTAAACTAAGAACTTTTGTTGGAAGCAGTGTTATCGGTTAAACTAGTTAAGAACTTTTGTTGGAAGCAGTGTTATCGGTTAAACTAGTTAAGAACTTTTGTTGGAAGCAGTGTTATCCGTTAGACTAGTTAAGGACTTTTGTTGGAAGCTGTGTTATCGGTTAAACTAGTTAAGGACTGTTGTTGGAAGTGGTGTTATCGGTTAAACTAGTTAAGGACTTGTTAGAAGCGCTTTTATCGGTTAAACTAGTTAAGGACTGTTGTTGGAAGCGATGTTATCAGTTAAACTAGTTAAGAACTTTTGTTGGAAGCGATGTTATCGGTTAAACTAGTTAAGGACTTATGTTGGAAGCTGTGTTATCGGTTAAACTAAGAACTTTTGTTTGAAGCGATGTTATTGGTTAAACTAAGAACTTTTGTTGGAAGCAGTGTTATCGGTTAAACTAGTTAAGAACTTTTGTTGGAAGCAATGTTATCGGTTAAACTAGTTAAGGACCTATGTTAGAAGCTGTGTTATCGGTTAAACTAAGAACTTTTGTTGGAAGCTGTGTTATCGGTTAAACTAAGAACTTTTGTTGGAAGCAGTGTTATCGGTTAAACTAGTTAGGAACTTTTGTTGGAAGCGGTGTTATCGGTTAAACTAGTTAAGAACTTTTGTTGGAAGCAGTGTTATCGGTTAAACTAGTTAAGGACTTTTGTTGGAAGCGATGTTATCAGTTAAACTAGTTAAGAATTTTTGTTGGAAGCAATGTTATCGGTTAAACTAGTTAAGAACTTTTGTTGGAAGCGATGTTATCGGTTAAACTAGTTAAGGACCTATGTTGGAAGATGTGTTATCGGTTAAACTAAGAACTTTTGTTGGAAGCGATGTTATCGGTTAAACTAGTTAAGGACATTTGTTGGAAGCTGTGTTATCGGTTAAACTAGTTAAGGACTTTTGTTGGAAGCTGTGTTATCAGTTAAACTAGTTAAGGACTCTTGCTGGAAGTGTTGTTATCGGTTAAACTAGTTAAGAACTTTTGTTGGAAACTGTGTTATCGGTTAAACTAAGAAGTTTTGTTGGAAGCTGTGTTATTGGTTAAACTAGTTAAGGACTTTTGTTGGAAGCTGTGTTATCGGTTAAACTAAGAACTTTTGTTGGAAGCAGTGTTAGCGGTTAAACTAGCTAAGGACTGTTGTTGGAAGTGGTGTTATCGGTTAAACTAGTTAAGGACTTGTTAGAAGCGCTTTTATCGGTTAAACTAGTTAAGGACTGTTGTTGGAAGCTGTGTTATCGGTTAAACTAAGAACTTTTGTTGGAAGCAGTGTTATCGGTTAAACTAGTTAATGACTTTTGTTGGAAGTGTTGTTATCGGTTAAACTAGTTAAGGACTTTTGTTGGAAGCGATGTTATCGGTTAAACTAGTTAAGAACTTTTGTTGGAAGCGATGTTATCGGTTAAACTAGTTAAGGACCTATGTTGGAAGCTGTGTTATCGGTTAAACTAAGAACTTTTGTTGGAAGCAGTGTTATCGGTTAAACTAGTTAAGAACTTTTGTTGGAAGCAGTGTTATCGGTTAAACTAGTTAAGAACTTTTGTTGGAAGCAGTGTTATCGGTTAGACTAGTTAAGGACTTTTGTTGGAAGCTGTGTTATCGGTTAAACTAGTTAAGGACTGTTGTTGGAAGTGGTGTTATCGGTTAAACTAGTTAAGGACTTGTTAGAAGCGCTTTTATCGGTTAAACTAGTTAAGGACTGTTGTTGGAAGCGATGTTATCAGTTAAACTAGTTAAGAACTTTTGTTGGAAGCGATGTTATCGGTTAAACTAGTTAAGGACTTATGTTGGAAGCTGTGTTATCGGTTAAACTAAGAACTTTTGTTTGAAGCGATGTTATTGGTTAAACTAAGAACTTTTGTTGGAAGCAGTGTTATCGGTTAAACTAGTTAAGAACTTTTGTTGGAAGCAATGTTATCGGTTAAACTAGTTAAGGACCTATGTTAGAAGCTGTGTTATCGGTTAAACTAAGAACTTTTGTTGGAAGCTGTGTTATCGGTTAAACTAAGAACTTTTGTTGGAAGCAGTGTTATCGGTTAAACTAGTTAGGAACTTTTGTTGGAAGCGGTGTTATCGGTTAAACTAGTTAAGAACTTTTGTTGGAAGCAGTGTTATCGGTTAAACTAGTTAAGGACTTTTGTTGGAAGCGATGTTATCAGTTAAACTAGTTAAGAATTTTTGTTGGAAGCAATGTTATCGGTTAAACTAGTTAAGAACTTTTGTTGGAAGCGATGTTATCGGTTAAACTAGTTAAGGACCTATGTTGGAAGATGTGTTATCGGTTAAACTAAGAACTTTTGTTGGAAGCGATGTTATCGGTTAAACTAGTTAAGGACATTTGTTGGAAGCTGTGTTATCGGTTAAACTAGTTAAGGACTTTTGTTGGAAGCTGTGTTATCAGTTAAACTAGTTAAGGACTCTTGCTGGAAGTGTTGTTATCGGTTAAACTAGTTAAGAACTTTTGTTGGAAACTGTGTTATCGGTTAAACTAAGAAGTTTTGTTGGAAGCTGTGTTATTGGTTAAACTAGTTAAGGACTTTTGTTGGAAGCTGTGTTATCGGTTAAACTAAGAACTTTTGTTGGAAGCAGTGTTAGCGGTTAAACTAGCTAAGGACTGTTGTTGGAAGTGGTGTTATCGGTTAAACTAGTTAAGGACTTGTTAGAAGCGCTTTTATCGGTTAAACTAGTTAAGGACTGTTGTTGGAAGCTGTGTTATCGGTTAAACTAAGAACTTTTGTTGGAAGCAGTGTTATCGGTTAAACTAGTTAATGACTTTTGTTGGAAGTGTTGTTATCGGTTAAACTAGTTAAGGACTTTTGTTGGAAGCGATGTTATCGGTTAAACTAGTTAAGAACTTTTGTTGGAAGCGATGTTATCGGTTAAACTAGTTAAGGACCTATGTTGGAAGCTGTGTTATCGGTTAAACTAAGAACTTTTGTTGGAAGCAGTGTTATCGGTTAAACTAGGAACTTTTGTTGGAAGCGATGTTATCGGTTGAACTAGTTAAGGACCTATGTTGGAAGCTGTGTTATCGGTTAAACTAAGAACTTTTGTTGGAAGCAGTGTTATCGGTTAAACTAGTTAAGAACTTTTGTTGGAAGCAGTGTTATCGGTTAAACTAGTTAAGAACTTTTGTTGGAAGCAGTGTTATCGGTTAGACTAGTTAAGGACTTTTGTTGGAAGCTGTGTTATCGGTTAAACTAGTTAAGGACTGTTGTTGGAAGTGGTGTTATCGGTTAAACTAGTTAAGGACTTGTTAGAAGCGCTTTTATCGGTTAAACTAGTTAAGGACTGTTGTTGGAAGCGATGTTATCAGTTAAACTAGTTAAGAACTTTTGTTGGAAGCGATGTTATCGGTTAAACTAGTTAAGGACTTATGTTGGAAGCTGTGTTATCGGTTAAACTAAGAACTTTTGTTGGAAGCGATGTTATTGGTTAAACTAAGAACTTTTGTTGGAAGCAGTGTTATCGGTTAAACTAGTTAAGAACTTTTGTTGGAAGCAATGTTATCGGTTAAACTAGTTAAGGACCTATGTTAGAAGCTGTGTTATCGGTTAAACTAAGAACTTTTGTTGGAAGCTGTGTTATCGGTTAAACTAAGAACTTTTGTTGGAAGCAGTGTTATCGGTTAAACTAGTTAGGAACTTTTGTTGGAAGCGGTGTTATCGGTTAAACTAGTTAAGAACTTTTGTTGGAAGCAGTGTTATCGGTTAAACTAGTTAAGGACTTTTGTTGGAAGCGATGTTATCAGTTAAACTAGTTAAGAATTTTTGTTGGAAGCAATGTTATCGGTTAAACTAGTTAAGAACTTTTGTTGGAAGCGATGTTATCGGTTAAACTAGTTAAGGACCTATGTTGGAAGATGTGTTATCGGTTAAACTAAGAACTTTTGTTGGAAGCGATGTTATCGGTTAAACTAGTTAAGGACATTTGTTGGAAGCTGTGTTATCGGTTAAACTAGTTAAGGACTTTTGTTGGAAGCTGTGTTATCAGTTAAACTAGTTAAGGACTCTTGCTGGAAGTGTTGTTATCGGTTAAACTAGTTAAGAACTTTTGTTGGAAACTGTGTTATCGGTTAAACTAAGAAGTTTTGTTGGAAGCTGTGTTATTGGTTAAACTAGTTAAGGACTTTTGTTGGAAGCTGTGTTATCGGTTAAACTAAGAACTTTTGTTGGAAGCAGTGTTAGCGGTTAAACTAGCTAAGGACTGTTGTTGGAAGTGGTGTTATCGGTTAAACTAGTTAAGGACTTGTTAGAAGCGCTTTTATCGGTTAAACTAGTTAAGGACTGTTGTTGGAAGCTGTGTTATCGGTTAAACTAAGAACTTTTGTTGGAAGCAGTGTTATCGGTTAAACTAGTTAATGACTTTTGTTGGAAGTGTTGTTATCGGTTAAACTAGTTAAGGACTTTTGTTGGAAGCGATGTTATCGGTTAAACTAGTTAAGAACTTTTGTTGGAAGCGATGTTATCGGTTAAACTAGTTAAGGACCTATGTTGGAAGCTGTGTTATCGGTTAAACTAAGAACTTTTGTTGGAAGCAGTGTTATCGGTTAAACTAGGAACTTTTGTTGGAAGCGATGTTATCGGTTGAACTAGTTAAGGACCTATGTTGGAAGCTGTGTTATCGGTTAAACTAAGAACTTTTGTTGGAAGCAGTGTTATCGGTTAAACTAGTTAAGAACTTTTGTTGGAAGCAGTGTTATCGGTTAAACTAGTTAAGAACTTTTGTTGGAAGCAGTGTTATCGGTTAGACTAGTTAAGGACTTTTGTTGGAAGCTGTGTTATCGGTTAAACTAGTTAAGGACTGTTGTTGGAAGTGGTGTTATCGGTTAAACTAGTTAAGGACTTGTTAGAATTACTTTTATCGGTTAAACTAGTTAAGGACTGTTGTTGGAAGCGATGTTATCAGTTAAACTAGTTAAGAACTTTTGTTGGAAGCGATGTTATCGGTTAAACTAGTTAAGGACTGTTGTTGGAAGCTGTGTTATCGGTTAAACTAAGAACTTTTGTTGGAAGCAGTGTTATCGGTTAAACTAGTTAATGACTTTTGTTGGAAGTGTTGTTATCGGTTAAACTAGTTAAGGACTTTTGTTGGAAGCGATGTTATCGGTTAAACTAGTTAAGAATTTTGTTGGAAGCGATGTTATCGGTTAAACTAGTTAAGGACCTATGTTGGAAGCTGTGTTATCGGTTAAACTAAGAACTTTTGTTGGAAGCAGTGTTATCGGTTAAACTAGGAACTTTTGTTGGAAGCGATGTTATCGGTTGAACTAGTTAAGGACCTATGTTGGAAGCTGTGTTATCGGTTAAACTAAGAACTTTTGTTGGAAGCAGTGTTATCGGTTAAACTAGTTAAGAACTTTTGTTGGAAGCAGTGTTATCGGTTAAACTAGTTAAGAACTTTTGTTGGAAGCAGTGTTATCGGTTAGACTAGTTAAGGACTTTTGTTGGAAGCTGTGTTATCGGTTAAACTAGTTAAGGACTGTTGTTGGAAGTGGTGTTATCGGTTAAACTAGTTAAGGACTTGTTAGAAGCGCTTTTATCGGTTAAACTAGTTAAGGACTGTTGTTGGAAGCGATGTTATCAGTTAAACTAGTTAAGAACTTTTGTTGGAAGCGATGTTATCGGTTAAACTAGTTAAGGACTTATGTTGGAAGCTGTGTTATCGGTTAAACTAAGAACTTTTGTTGGAAGCGATGTTATCGGTTAAACTAGTTAATGACTTTTGTTGGAAGCGATGTTATCGGTTAAACTAGTTAATGACTTTTGTTGGAAGCGATGTTATCGGTTAAACTAGTTAAGAACTTTTGTTGGAAGCGATGTTATCGGTTAAACTAGTTAAGGACCTATGTTGGAAGCTGTGTTATCGGTTAAATTAGTTAAGGACCTATGTTGGAAGCTGTGTTATCGGTTAAACTAAGAACTTTTGTTGGAAGCGATGTTATCGGTTAAACTATTTAAGGACTTTTGTTGGAAGCAGTGTTATCGGTTAAACTAAGAACTTTTGTTGGAAGCGATGTTATTGGTTAAACGAAGAACTTTTGTTGGAAGCAGTGTTATCGGTTAAACTAGTTAAGAACTTTTGTTGGAAGCAATGTTATCGGTTAAACTAGTTAATGACTTTTGTTGGAAGCGATGTTATCGGTTAAACTAGTTAATGACTTTTGTTGGAAGCGATGTTATCGGTTAAACTAGTTAAGAACTTTTGTTGGAAGCGATGTTATCGGTTAAACTAGTTAAGGACCTATGTTGGAAGCTGTGTTATCGGTTAAATTAGTTAAGGACCTATGTTGGAAGCTGTGTTATCGGTTAAACTAAGAACTTTTGTTGGAAGCGATGTTATCGGTTAAACTATTTAAGGACTTTTGTTGGAAGCAGTGTTATCGGTTAAACTAAGAACTTTTGTTGGAAGCGATGTTATTGGTTAAACTAAGAACTTTTGTTGGAAGCAGTGTTATCGGTTAAACTAGTTAAGAACTTTTGTTGGAAGCAATGTTATCGGTTAAACTAGTTAAGGACCTATGTTAGAAGCTGTGTTATCGGTTAAACTAAGAACTTTTGTTGGAAGCTGTGTTATCGGTTAAACTAAGAACTTTTGTTGGAAGCAGTGTTATCGGTTAAACTAGTTAAGGACCTATGTTAGAAGCTGTGTTATCGGTTAAACTAAGAACTTTTGTTGGAAGCTGTGTTATCGGTTAAACTAAGAACTTTTGTTGGAAGCGGTGTTATCGGTTAAACTAGTTAAGAACTTTTGTTGGAAGCAGTGTTATCGGTTAAACTAGTTAAGGACTTTTGTTGGAAGCGATGTTATCAGTTAAACTAGTTAAGAATTTTTGTTGGAAGCGATGTTATTGGTTAAACTAGTTAAGAACTTTTGTTGGAAGCGATGTTATCGGTTAAACTAGTTAAGGACCTATGTTGGAAGATGTGTTATCGGTTAAACTAAGAACTTTTGTTGGAAGCGATGTTATTGGTTAAACTAGTTAAGGACATTTGTTGGAAGCTGTGTTATCGGTTAAACTAGTTAAGGACTTTTGTTGGAAGCTGTGTTATCAGTTAAACTAGTTAAGGACTCTTGCTGGAAGTGTTGTTATCGGTTAAACTAGTTAAGAACTTTTGTTGGAAGCAGTGTTATCGGTTAAACTAGTTAAGAACTTTTGTTGGAAGCAGTGTTATCGGTTAGACTAGTTAAGGACTTTTGTTGGAAGCTGTGTTATCGGTTAAACTAGTTAAGGACTGTTGTTGGAAGTGGTGTTATCGGTTAAACTAGTTAAGGACTTGTTAGAAGCGCTTTTATCGGTTAAACTAGTTAAGGACTGTTGTTGGAAGCGATGTTATCAGTTAAACTAGTTAAGAACTTTTGTTGGAAGCGATGTTATCGGTTAAACTAGTTAAGGACTTATGTTGGAAGCTGTGTTATCGGTTAAACTAAGAACTTTTGTTGGAAGCGATGTTATCGGTTAAACTAGTTAATGACTTTTGTTGGAAGCGATGTTATCGGTTAAACTAGTTAATGACCTTTGTTGGAAGCGATGTTATCGGTTAAACTAGTTAAGAACTTTTGTTGGAAGCGATGTTATCGGTTAAACTAGTTAAGGACCTATGTTGGAAGCTGTGTTATCGGTTAAATTAGTTAAGGACCTATGTTGGAAGCTGTGTTATCGGTTAAACTAAGAACTTTTGTTGGAAGCGATGTTATCGGTTAAACTATTTAAGGACTTTTGTTGGAAGCAGTGTTATCGGTTAAACTAAGAACTTTTGTTGGAAGCGATGTTATTGGTTAAACTAAGAACTTTTGTTGGAAGCAGTGTTATCGGTTAAACTAGTTAAGAACTTTTGTTGGAAGCAATGTTATCGGTTAAACTAGTTAATGACTTTTGTTGGAAGCGATGTTATCGGTTAAACTAGTTAATGACTTTTGTTGGAAGCGATGTTATCGGTTAAACTAGTTAAGAACTTTTGTTGGAAGCGATGTTATCGGTTAAACTAGTTAAGGACCTATGTTGGAAGCTGTGTTATCGGTTAAATTAGTTAAGGACCTATGTTGGAAGCTGTGTTATCGGTTAAACTAAGAACTTTTGTTGGAAGCGATGTTATCGGTTAAAGTATTTAAGGACTTTTGTTGGAAGCAGTGTTATCGGTTAAACTAAGAACTTTTGTTGGAAGCGATGTTATTGGTTAAACTAAGAACTTTTGTTGGAAGCAGTGTTATCGGTTAAACTAGTTAAGAACTTTTGTTGGAAGCAATGTTATCGGTTAAACTAGTTAAGGACCTATGTTAGAAGCTGTGTTATCGGTTAAACTAAGAACTTTTGTTGGAAGCTGTGTTATCGGTTAAACTAAGAACTTTTGTTGGAAGCAGTGTTATCGGTTAAACTAGTTAAGGACCTATGTTAGAAGCTGTGTTATCGGTTAAACTAAGAACTTTTGTTGGAAGCTGTGTTATCGGTTAAACTAAGAACTTTTGTTGGAAGCGGTGTTATCGGTTAAACTAGTTAAGAACTTTTGTTGGAAGCAGTGTTATCGGTTAAACTAGTTAAGGACTTTTGTTGGAAGCGATGTTATCAGTTAAACTAGTTAAGAATTTTTGTTGGAAGCGATGTTATTGGTTAAACTAGTTAAGAACTTTTGTTGGAAGCGATGTTATCGGTTAAACTAGTTAAGGACCTATGTTGGAAGATGTGTTATCGGTTAAACTAAGAACTTTTGTTGGAAGCGATGTTATTGGTTAAACTAGTTAAGGACCTATGTTGGAAGCAGTGTTATCGGTTAAACTAGTTAAGAACTGTTGCTGGAAGTGTTGTTATCGGTTAAACTAGTTAAGAACTTTTGTTGGAAGCTGTGTTATCGGTTAAACTAGTTAAGGACTGTTGCTGGAAGTGTTGTTATCGGTTAAACTAGTTAAGGACTGTTGTTGGAAGTGATGTTATCGGTTAAACTAGTTAAGGACTGTTGTTAGAAGCGCTTTTATCGGTTAAACTAGTTAAGGACTTTTGTTGGAAGCTGTGTTATCGATTAAACTAGTTAAGGACTTTTGTTGGAAACTGTGTTATCGGTTAAACTAGTTAAGGACTTTTGTTGGAAGCTGTGTTATCAGTTAAACTAGTTAAGGACGTTTGTTGGAAGTGTTGTTATCGGTTAAACTAGTTAAGGACTTTTGTTGGAAGCGATGTTATCGGTTAAACTAGTTAAGAACTTTTGTTGGAAACTGTTATCGGTTAAACTAAGAACTTTTGTTGGAAGCTGTGTTATCGGTTAAACTAGTTAAGGACTTTTGTTGGAAGCAGTGTTATCGGTTAAACTAGGAACTTTTGTTGGAAGCGATGTTATCGGTTAAACTAGTTAAGGACCTATGTTGGAAGCTGTGTTATCGGTTAAACTAGTTAAGGACTGTTGCTGGAAGTGTTGTTATCGGTTAAACTAGTTAAGGACTGTTGTTGGAAGCTGTGTTATCGATTAAACTAGTTAAGGACCTATGTTGGAAGCTGTGTTATCGGTTAAACTAGTTAAGGACTGTTGTTGGAAACTGTGTTATCGGTTAAACTAAGAACTTTTGTTGGAAGCTGTGTTATCGGTTAAACTAAGAACTTTTGTTGGAAGCTGTGTTATCGGTTAAACTAGGAACTTTTGTTGGAAGCGATGTTATCGGTTAAACTAAGAACTTTTGTTGGAAGCAGTGTTATCGGTTAAACTAAGAACTTTTGTTGGAAGCAGTGTTATCGGTTAAACTAGTTAAGGACTATTGCTGGAAGTGTTGTTATCGGTTAAACTAGTTAAGGACTGTTGTTGGAAGTGGTGTTATCGGTTAAACTAGATAAGGACTGTTGTTAGAAGCGCTTTAATCGGTTAAACTAGTTAAGGACCTATGTTGGAAGCTGTGTTATCGGTTAAACTAAGAACTTTTGTTGGAAGCAGTGTTATCGGTTAAACTAGTTAAGGACTGTTGCTGGAAGTGTTGTTATCTGTTAAACTAGTTAAGGACTGTTGTTGGAAGTGGTGTTATCGGTTAAACTAAGAACTTTTGTTGGAAGCAGTGTTATCGGTTAAACTAGTTAAGGACTGTTGTTAGAAGCGCTTTTATCGGTTAAACTAGTTAAGGACTTTTGTTGGAAGCTGTGTTATCGGTTAAACTAAGAACTTTTGTTGGAAGCAGTGTTATCGGTTAAACTTGTTAAGAACTTTTGTTGGAAGCAGTGTTATCGGTTAAACTAGTTAAGAACTTTTGTTGGAAGCTGTGTTATCGGTTAAACTAGTTAAGGACTGTTGCTGGAAGTGTTGTTATTGGTTAACCTAGTTAAGAACTGTTGTTGGAAGTGGTGTTATCGGTTAAACTAGTTAAGGACTTTTGTTGGAAGCTGTGTTATCGATTAAACTAGTTAAGGACTTTTGTTGGAAGCTGTGTTATCGGTTAAACTACTTAAGGACTTTAGTTGGAAGCTGTGTTATCGGTTAAACTACTTAAGGACTTTAGTTGGAAGCTGTGTTATCGGTTAAACTAGTTAAGGATGTTTGTTGGAAGCTGTGTTATCGGTTAAACTAGTTAAGAACTTTTGTTGGAAGCTGTGTTATCGGTTAAACTAAGAACTTTTGTTGGAAGCAGTGTTATCGGTTAAACTAGGAACTTTTGTTGGAAGCGATGTTATCGGTTAAACTAGTTAAGGACTTTTGTTGGAAGCAGTGTTATCGGTTAAACTAAGAACTTTTGTTGGAAGCGATATTATCGGTTAAACTAGTTAAGGACCTATGTTGGAAGCTGTGTTATCGGTTAAACTAGTTAAGAACTTTTGTTGGAAACTGTGTTATCGGTTAAACTAAGAACTTTTGCTGGAAGCTGTGTTATCGGTTAAACTAGTTAAGGACTTTTGTTGGAAGCAGTGTTATCGGTTAAACTAAGAACTTTTGTTGGAAGCGATATTATCGGTTAAACTAGTTAAGGACCTATGTTGGAAGCTGTGTTATCGGTTAAACTAGTTAAGAACTTTTGTTGGAAACTGTGTTATCGGTTAAACTAAGAACTTTTGCTGGAAGCTGTGTTATCGGTTAAACTAAGAACTTTTGTTGGAAGCTGTGTTATCGGTTAAACTAGTTAAGGACTTTTGTTGGAAGCTGTGTTATCGGTTAAACTAGTTAAGGACTTTTGTTGGAAGCAGTGTTATCGGTTAAACTAGGAACTTTTGTTGGAAGCGATGTTATCGGTTAAACTGGTTAAGGACCTATGTTGGAAGCTGTGTTATCGGTTAAACTAAGAACTTTTGTTGGAAGCAGTGTTATCGGTTAAACTAGTTAAGGACTTTAGTTGGAAGCTGTGTTATCGGTTAAACTAGTTAAGGACGTTTGTTGGAAGTGTTGTTATCGGTTAAACTAGTTAAGGACTTTTGTTGGAAGCAATGTTATCGGTTAAACTAGTTAAAAACTTTTGTTGGAAGCTGTGTTATCGGTTAAACTAGTTAAGGACTTTTGTTGGAAGCTGTGTTATCGGTTAAACTAAGAACTTTTGTTGGAAGCAGTGTTATCGGTTAAACTAGTTAGGAACTTTTGTTGGAAGCGGTGTTATCGGTTAAACTAGTTAAGAACTTTTGTTGGAAGCAGTGTTATCGGTTAAACTAAGAACTTTTGTTGGAAGCAGTGTTATCGGTTAAACTAGTTAGGAACTTTTGTTGGAAGCTGTGTTATCGGTTAAACTAGTTAAGGACTTTTGTTGGAAGCGATGTTATCAGTTAAACTAGTTAAGAACTTTTGTTGGAAGCGATGTTATCGGTTAAACTAGTTAAGGACTTTTGTTGGAAGCTGTGTTATCGGTTAAACTAAGAACTTTTGTTGGAAGCAGTGTTATCGGTTAAACTAGTTAGGAACTTTTGTTGGAAGCTGTGTTATCGGTTAAACTAGTTAAGGACTTTTGTTGGAAGCGATGTTATCAGTTAAACTAGTTAAGAACTTTTGTTGGAAGCGATGTTATCGGTTAAACTAGTTAAGAACTTTTGTTGGAAGTGATGTTATCGGTTAAACTAGTTAAGGAACTATGCTGGAAGATGTGTTATCGGTTAAACTAAGAACTTTTGTTGGAAGCGATGTTATCGGTTAAACTAGTTAAGGACATTTGTTGGAAGCTGTGTTATCGGTTAAACTAGTTAAGGACTTTTGTTGGAAGCAGTGTTATCGGTTAAATTAAGAACTTTTGTTGGAAGCGATATTATCGGTTAAACTAGTTAAGGACCTATGTTGGAAGCTGTGTTATCGGTTAAACTAGTTAAGAACTTTTGTTGGAAACTGTGTTATCGGTTAAACTAAGAACTTTTGCTGGAAGCTGTGTTATCGGTTAAACTAGTTAAGGACTTTTGTTGGAAGCAGTGTTATCGGTTAAACTAGTTAAGGACCTATGTTGGAAGCTGTGTTATCGGTTAAACTAGTTAAGAACTTTTGTTGGAAACTGTGTTATCGGTTAAACTAAGAACTTTTGCTGGAAGCTGTGTTATCGGTTAAACTAAGAACTTTTGTTGGAAGCTGTGTTATCGGTTAAACTAGTTAAGGACTTTTGTTGGAAGCTGTGTTATCGGTTAAACTAGTTAAGGACTTTTGTTGGAAGCAGTGTTATCGGTTAAACTAGGAACTTTTGTTGGAAGCGATGTTATCGGTTAAACTGGTTAAGGACCTATGTTGAAAGCTGTGTTATCGGTTAAACTAAGAAATTTTGTTGGAAGCAGTGTTATCGGTTAAACTAGTTAAGGACTGTTGCTGTAAGTGTTGTTATCGGTTAAACTAGTTAAGGACTGTTGTTGGAAGTGGTGTTATCGGTTAAAGTAGTTAAGGACTGTTGTTATAAGCGCTTTTATCGGTTAAACTAGTTAAGGACTTTTGTTGGAAGCTGTGTTATCGGTTAAACTAGTTAAGGACTTTAGTTGGAAGCTGTGTTATCGGTTAAACTAGTTAAGGACGTTTGTTGGAAGTGTTGTTATCGGTTAAACTAGTTAAGGACTTTTGTTGGAAGCTGTGTTATCGGTTAAACTAGTTAAGGACTTTTGTTGGAAGCAGTGTTATCGGTTAAACTAGGAACTTTTGTTGGAAGCGATGTTATCGGTTAAACTAGTTAAGGACCTATGTTGGAAGCAGTGTTATCGGTTAAACTGAGAACTTTTGTTGGAAGCAGTGTTATCGGTTAAACTAAGAACTTTTGTTGGAAGTGATATTATCGGTAAACTAGTTAAGGACCTATGTTGGAAGCTGTGTTATCGGTTAAACTAAGAACTTTTGTTGGAAGCAGTGTTATCGGTTAAACTTGTTAAGAACTTTTGTTGGAAGCAGTGTTATCGGTTAAACTAGTTAAGGACTGTTGCTGGAAGTGTTGTTATCGGTTAAACTAGTTAAGGACTGTTGTTGGAAGTGGTGTTATCGGTTAAACTAGTTAAGGACTGTTGTTAGAAGCACTTTTATCGGTTAAACTAGTTAAGGACTTTTGTTAGAAGCTGTGTTATCGATTAAACTAGTTAAGGACTTTTGTTGGAAGCGATGCTATCGGTTAAATTAGTTAAGAACTTTTGTTGGAAGCAGTGTTATCGGTTAAACTAGTTAAGAACTTTTGTTGGAAGCTGTGTTATCGGTTAAACTAAGAACTTTTGTTGGAAGCAGTGTTATCGGTTAAACTAGTTAAGGACCTATGTTGGAAGCTGTGTTATCGGTTAAACTAAGAACTTTTGTTGGAAGCAGTGTTATCGGTTAAACTAGTTAAGAACATTTGTTGGAAGCTGTGTTATCGGTTAAACTAAGAACTTTTGTTGGAAGCAGTGTTATCGGTTAAACTAGTTAAGGACTTGTTAGAAGCACTTTTATCGGTTAAACTAGTTAAGGACTTTTGTTGGAAGCTGTGTTATCGATTAAACTGGAAGCTGTGTTATCAGTTAAACTAGATAAGGACTGTTGTTGGAAGTGTTGTTATCGGTTAAACTAGTTAAGGACTGTTGTTGGAAGCAGTGTTATCGGTTAAACTAGTTAAGAACTTTTGTTGGAAGCTGTGTTATCGGTTAAACTAGTTAAGGACTTTTGTTGGAAGCTGTGTTATCGGTTAAACTAGTTAAGGACTGTTGCTGGAAGTGTTGTTATCGGTTAAACTAGTTAAGGACTTTTGTTGGAAGCTGTGTTATCGGGTAAACTAGTTAAGGACTTTTGTTGGAAGCTGTGTTATCGGTTAAACTAAGGACTTTTGTTGGAAGCGGTGTTATCAGTTAAACTAGTTAAGGACTGTTGTTGGAAGCAGTATTATCAGTTAAACTAGTTAAGGACTTTTGTTAGAAGCGGTGTTATCGGTTAAACTAGTTAAGGACTTTTGTTGGAAGCTGTGTTATTGGTTAAACTAGATATGGACTTTTGTTGGAAGCGATGTTATGGGTTAAACTAGTTAAGGACTTTTGTTGGAAGCTGTGTTATAGGTTAAACTAAGAACTTTTGTTGGAAGCAGTCTTATCGGTTAAACTAGTTAAGAACTTTTGTTGGAAGCAGTGTTATCGGTTAAACTAGTTAAGGACTTGTTAGAAGCACTTTTATCGGTTAAACTAGTTAAGGACTTTTGTTGGAAGCTGTGTTATCGATTAAACTAGTTAAGGACTTTTGTTGGAAGCTGTGTTATCGGTTAAACTAGTTAAGGACTTTTGTTGGAAGCTGTGTTATCGGTTAAACTAGTTAAGGACTGTTGCTGGAAGTGTTGTTATCGGTTAAACTAGTTAAGGACTGTTGTTGGAAGCTGTGTTATCGGTTAAACTAAGAACTTTTGTTGGAAGCAGTGTTATCGGGTAAACTAGTTAAGGACTTTTGTTGGAAGTTGTGTTATCGGTTAAACTAGTTAAGGACTTGTTAGAAGCGCTTTTATCGGTTAAACTAGTTAAGGACTTTTGTTGGAAGCTGTGTTATCGATTAAACTAGTTAAGGACTTTTGTTGGAAGCTGTGTTATCGGTTAAACTAGTTAAGGACTTTTGTTGGAAGCTGTGTTATCGGTTAAACTAGTTAAGGACTTTTGTTGGAAGCAATGTTATCGGTTAAACTAGTTAAAAACTTTTGTTGGAAGCTGTGTTATCGGTTAAACTAGTTAAGGACTTTTGTTGGAAGCACTGTTATCGGTTAAACTAGTTAAGGACTTTTGTTGGAAGCAGTGTTATCGGTTAAACTAGGAACTTTTGTTGGAAGCGATGTTATCGGTTAAACTAGTTAAGGACCTATGTTGGAAGCTGTGTTATCGGTTAAACTGAGAACTTTTGTTGGAAGCAGTGTTATCGGTTAAACTAGTTAAGGACTTTTGTTGGAAGCAGTGTTATCGGTTAAACTAAGAACTTTTGTTGGAAGTGATATTATCGGTAAACTAGTTAAGGACCTATGTTGGAAGCTGTGTTATCGGTTAAACTAAGAACTTTTGTTGGAAGCAGTGTTATCGGTTAAACTTGTTAAGAACTTTTGTTGGAAGCAGTGTTATCGGTTAAACTAGTTAAGAACTTTTGTTGGAAGCTGTGTTATCGGTTAAACTAGTTAAGGACTGTTGCTGGAAGTGTTGTTATCGGTTAAACTAGTTAAGGACTGTTGTTGGAAGTGGTGTTATCGGTTAAACTAGTTAAGGACTGTTGTTAGAAGCACTTTTATCGGTTAAACTAGTTAAGGACTTTTGTTAGAAGCTGTGTTATCGATTAAACTAGTTAAGGACTTTTGTTGGAAGCGATGCTATCGGTTAAATTAGTTAAGAACTTTTGTTGGAAGCAGTGTTATCGGTTAAACTAGTTAAGAACTTTTGTTGGAAGCTGTGTTATCGGTTAAACTAAGAACTTTTGTTGGAAGCAGTGTTATCGGTTAAACTAGTTAAGGACTTGTTAGAAGCACTTTTATCGGTTAAACTAGTTAAGGACTTTTGTTGGAAGCTGTGTTATCGATTAAACTGGAAGCTGTGTTATCAGTTAAACTAGATAAGGACTGTTGTTGGAAGTGTTGTTATCGGTTAAACTAGTTAAGGACTGTTGTTGGAAGCTGTGTTATCGGTTAAACTAAGAACTTTTGTTGGAAGCAGTGTTATCAGTTAAACTAGTTAAGGACTTTAGTTGGAAGCTGTGTTATCGGTTAAACTAGTTAAGGACTTTAGTTGGAAGCTGTGTTATCGGTTAAACTAGTTAAGGATGTTTGTTGGAAGTGTTGTTATCGGTTAAACTAGTTAAGGACTTTTGTTGGAAGCTGTGTTATCGGTTAAACTAGTTAAGAACTTTTGTTGGAAACTGTGTTATCGGTTAAACTAAGAACTTTTGCTGGAAGCTGTGTTATCGGTTAAACTAGTTAAGGACTTTTGTTGGAAGCAGTGTTATCGGTTAAACTAGTTAAGGACCTATGTTGGAAGCTGTGTTATCGGTTAAACTAGTTAAGAACTTTTGTTGGAAACTGTGTTATCGGTTAAACTAAGAACTTTTGCTGGAAGCTGTGTTATCGGTTAAACTAAGAACTTTTGTTGGAAGCTGTGTTATCGGTTAAACTAGTTAAGGACTTTTGTTGGAAGCTGTGTTATCGGTTAAACTAGTTAAGGACTTTTGTTGGAAGCAGTGTTATCGGTTAAACTAGGAACTTTTGTTGGAAGCGATGTTATCGGTTAAACTGGTTAAGGACCTATGTTGGAAGCTGTGTTATCGGTTAAACTAAGAACTTTTGTTGGAAGCAGTGTTATCGGTTAAACTAGTTAAGGACTGTTGCTGTAAGTGTTGTTATCGGTTAAACTAGTTAAGGACTGTTGTTGGAAGTGGTGTTATCGGTTAAAGTAGTTAAGGACTGTTGTTATAAGCGCTTTTATCGGTTAAACTAGTTAAGGACTTTTGTTGGAAGCTGTGTTATCGGTTAAACTAGTTAAGGACTTTAGTTGGAAGCTGTGTTATCGGTTAAACTAGTTAAGGACGTTTGTTGGAAGTGTTGTTATCGGTTAAACTAGTTAAGGACTTTTGTTGGAAGCTGTGTTATCGGTTAAACTAGTTAAGGACTTTTGTTGGAAGCAGTGTTATCGGTTAAACTAGGAACTTTTGTTGGAAGCGATGTTATCGGTTAAACTAGTTAAGGACCTATGTTGGAAGCAGTGTTATCGGTTAAACTGAGAACTTTTGTTGGAAGCAGTGTTATCGGTTAAACTAAGAACTTTTGTTGGAAGTGATATTATCGGTAAACTAGTTAAGGACCTATGTTGGAAGCTGTGTTATCGGTTAAACTAAGAACTTTTGTTGGAAGCAGTGTTATCGGTTAAACTTGTTAAGAACTTTTGTTGGAAGCAGTGTTATCGGTTAAACTAGTTAAGAACTTTTGTTGGAAGCTGTGTTATCGGTTAAACTAGTTAAGGACTGTTGCTGGAAGTGTTGTTATCGGTTAAACTAGTTAAGGACTGTTGTTGGAAGTGGTGTTATCGGTTAAACTAGTTAAGGACTGTTGTTAGAAGCACTTTTATCGGTTAAACTAGTTAAGGACTTTTGTTAGAAGCTGTGTTATCGATTAAACTAGTTAAGGACTTTTGTTGGAAGCGATGCTATCGGTTAAATTAGTTAAGAACTTTTGTTGGAAGCAGTGTTATCGGTTAAACTAGTTAAGAACTTTTGTTGGAAGCTGTGTTATCGGTTAAACTAAGAACTTTTGTTGGAAGCAGTGTTATCGGTTAAACTAGTTAAGGACCTATGTTGGAAGCTGTGTTATCGGTTAAACTAAGAACTTTTGTTGGAAGCAGTGTTATCGGTTAAACTAGTTAAGAACATTTGTTGGAAGCTGTGTTATCGGTTAAACTAAGAACTTTTGTTGGAAGCAGTGTTATCGGTTAAACTAGTTAAGGACTTGTTAGAAGCACTTTTATCGGTTAAACTAGTTAAGGACTTTTGTTGGAAGCTGTGTTATCGATTAAACTGGAAGCTGTGTTATCAGTTAAACTAGATAAGGACTGTTGTTGGAAGTGTTGTTATCGGTTAAACTAGTTAAGGACTGTTGTTGGAAGCAGTGTTATCGGTTAAACTAGTTAAGAACTTTTGTTGGAAGCTGTGTTATCGGTTAAACTAGTTAAGGACTTTTGTTGGAAGCTGTGTTATCGGTTAAACTAGTTAAGGACTGTTGCTGGAAGTGTTGTTATCGGTTAAACTAGTTAAGGACTGTTGCTGTAAGTGTTGTTATCGGTTAAACTAGTTAAGGACTGTTGTTGGAAGTGGTGTTATCGGTTAAAGTAGTTAAGGACTGTTGTTATAAGCGCTTTTATCGGTTAAACTAGTTAAGGACTTTTGTTGGAAGCTGTGTTATCGGTTAAACTAGTTAAGGACTTTAGTTGGAAGCTGTGTTATCGGTTAAACTAGTTAAGGACGTTTGTTGGAAGTGTTGTTATCGGTTAAACTAGTTAAGGACTTTTGTTGGAAGCTGTGTTATCGGTTAAACTAGTTAAGGACTTTTGTTGGAAGCAGTGTTATCGGTTAAACTAGGAACTTTTGTTGGAAGCGATGTTATCGGTTAAACTAGTTAAGGACCTATGTTGGAAGCAGTGTTATCGGTTAAACTGAGAACTTTTGTTGGAAGCAGTGTTATCGGTTAAACTAAGAACTTTTGTTGGAAGTGATATTATCGGTAAACTAGTTAAGGACCTATGTTGGAAGCTGTGTGATCGGTTAAACTAAGAACTTTTGTTGGAAGCAGTGTTATCGGTTAAACTTGTTAAGAACTTTTGTTGGAAGCAGTGTTATCGGTTAAACTAGTTAAGAACTTTTGTTGGAAGCTGTGTTATCGGTTAAACTAGTTAAGGACTGTTGCTGGAAGTGTTGTTATCGGTTAAACTAGTTAAGGACTGTTGTTGGAAGTGGTGTTATCGGTTAAACTAGTTAAGGACTGTTGTTAGAAGCACTTTTATCGGTTAAACTAGTTAAGGACTTTTGTTAGAAGCTGTGTTATCGATTAAACTAGTTAAGGACTTTTGTTGGAAGCGATGCTATCGGTTAAATTAGTTAAGAACTTTTGTTGGAAGCAGTGTTATCGGTTAAACTAGTTAAGAACTTTTGTTGGAAGCTGTGTTATCGGTTAAACTAAGAACTTTTGTTGGAAGCAGTGTTATCGGTTAAACTAGTTAAGGACCTATGTTGGAAGCTGTGTTATCGGTTAAACTAAGAACTTTTGTTGGAAGCAGTGTTATCGGTTAAACTAGTTAAGAACATTTGTTGGAAGCTGTGTTATCGGTTAAACTAAGAACTTTTGTTGGAAGCAGTGTTATCGGTTAAACTAGTTAAGGACTTGTTAGAAGCACTTTTATCGGTTAAACTAGTTAAGGACTTTTGTTGGAAGCTGTGTTATCGATTAAACTGGAAGCTGTGTTATCAGTTAAACTAGATAAGGACTGTTGTTGGAAGTGTTGTTATCGGTTAAACTAGTTAAGGACTGTTGTTGGAAGCAGTGTTATCGGTTAAACTAGTTAAGAACTTTTGTTGGAAGCTGTGTTATCGGTTAAACTAGTTAAGGACTTTTGTTGGAAGCTGTGTTATCGGTTAAACTAGTTAAGGACTGTTGCTGGAAGTGTTGTTATCGGTTAAACTAGTTAAGGACTTTTGTTGGAAGCTGTGTTATCGGGTAAACTAGTTAAGGACTTTTGTTGGAAGCTGTGTTATCGGTTAAACTAAGGACTTTTGTTGGAAGCGGTGTTATCAGTTAAACTAGTTAAGGACTGTTGTTGGAAGCAGTATTATCAGTTAAACTAGTTAAGGACTTTTGTTAGAAGCGGTGTTATCGGTTAAACTAGTTAAGGACTTTTGTTGGAAGCTGTGTTATTGGTTAAACTAGATATGGACTTTTGTTGGAAGCGATGTTATGGGTTAAACTAGTTAAGGACTTTTGTTGGAAGCTGTGTTATAGGTTAAACTAAGAACTTTTGTTGGAAGCAGTCTTATCGGTTAAACTAGTTAAGAACTTTTGTTGGAAGCAGTGTTATCGGTTAAACTAGTTAAGGACTTGTTAGAAGCACTTTTATCGGTTAAACTAGTTAAGGACTTTTGTTGGAAGCTGTGTTATCGATTAAACTAGTTAAGGACTTTTGTTGGAAGCTGTGTTATCGGTTAAACTAGTTAAGGACTTTTGTTGGAAGCTGTGTTATCGGTTAAACTAGTTAAGGACTGTTGCTGGAAGTGTTGTTATCGGTTAAACTAGTTAAGGACTGTTGTTGGAAGCTGTGTTATCGGTTAAACTAAGAACTTTTGTTGGAAGCAGTGTTATCGGGTAAACTAGTTAAGGACTTTTGTTGGAAGTTGTGTTATCGGTTAAACTAGTTAAGGACTTGTTAGAAGCGCTTTTATCGGTTAAACTAGTTAAGGACTTTTGTTGGAAGCTGTGTTATCGATTAAACTAGTTAAGGACTTTTGTTGGAAGCTGTGTTATCGGTTAAACTAGTTAAGGACTTTTGTTGGAAGCTGTGTTATCGGTTAAACTAGTTAAGGACTTTTGTTGGAAGCAATGTTATCGGTTAAACTAGTTAAAAACTTTTGTTGGAAGCTGTGTTATCGGTTAAACTAGTTAAGGACTTTTGTTGGAAGCACTGTTATCGGTTAAACTAGTTAAGGACTTTTGTTGGAAGCAGTGTTATCGGTTAAACTAGGAACTTTTGTTGGAAGCGATGTTATCGGTTAAACTAGTTAAGGACCTATGTTGGAAGCTGTGTTATCGGTTAAACTGAGAACTTTTGTTGGAAGCAGTGTTATCGGTTAAACTAGTTAAGGACTTTTGTTGGAAGCAGTGTTATCGGTTAAACTAAGAACTTTTGTTGGAAGTGATATTATCGGTAAACTAGTTAAGGACCTATGTTGGAAGCTGTGTTATCGGTTAAACTAAGAACTTTTGTTGGAAGCAGTGTTATCGGTTAAACTTGTTAAGAACTTTTGTTGGAAGCAGTGTTATCGGTTAAACTAGTTAAGAACTTTTGTTGGAAGCTGTGTTATCGGTTAAACTAGTTAAGGACTGTTGCTGGAAGTGTTGTTATCGGTTAAACTAGTTAAGGACTGTTGTTGGAAGTGGTGTTATCGGTTAAACTAGTTAAGGACTGTTGTTAGAAGCACTTTTATCGGTTAAACTAGTTAAGGACTTTTGTTAGAAGCTGTGTTATCGATTAAACTAGTTAAGGACTTTTGTTGGAAGCGATGCTATCGGTTAAATTAGTTAAGAACTTTTGTTGGAAGCAGTGTTATCGGTTAAACTAGTTAAGAACTTTTGTTGGAAGCTGTGTTATCGGTTAAACTAAGAACTTTTGTTGGAAGCAGTGTTATCGGTTAAACTAGTTAAGGACTTGTTAGAAGCACTTTTATCGGTTAAACTAGTTAAGGACTTTTGTTGGAAGCTGTGTTATCGATTAAACTGGAAGCTGTGTTATCAGTTAAACTAGATAAGGACTGTTGTTGGAAGTGTTGTTATCGGTTAAACTAGTTAAGGACTGTTGTTGGAAGCTGTGTTATCGGTTAAACTAAGAACTTTTGTTGGAAGCAGTGTTATCAGTTAAACTAGTTAAGGACTTTAGTTGGAAGCTGTGTTATCGGTTAAACTAGTTAAGGACTTTAGTTGGAAGCTGTGTTATCGGTTAAACTAGTTAAGGATGTTTGTTGGAAGTGTTGTTATCGGTTAAACTAGTTAAGGACTTTTGTTGGCAGCGATGTTATCGGTTAAACTAGTTAAGAACTTTTGTTGGAAACTGTGTTATCGGTTAAACTAAGAACTTTTGTTGGAAGCTGTGTTATCGGTTAAACTAGTTAAGGACTTTTGTTGGAAGCAGTGTTATCGGTTAAACTAGGAACTTTTGTTGGAAGCGATGTTATCGGTTAAACTAGTTAAGGACCTATGTTGGAAGCTGTGTTATCGGTTAAACTAAGAACTTTTATTGGAAGCAGTGTTATCGGTTAAACTAGTTAAGGACTTTTGTTGGAAGCAGTGTTATCGGTTAAACTAAGAACTTTTGTTGGAAGCGATATTATCGGTTAAACTAGTTAAGGACCTATGTTGGAAGCAGTGTTATCGGTTAAACTAGGAACTTTTGTTGGAAGCGATGTTATCGGTTAAACTAGTTAAGGACCTATGTTGGAAGCTGTGTTATCGGTTAAACTAAGAACTTTTGTTGGAAGCAGTGTTATCGGTTAAACTAGTTAAGGACTTTTGTTGGAAGCAGTGTTATCGGTTAAACTAGTTAAGGACCTATGTTGGAAGCTGTGTTATCGGTTAAACTAGTTAAGGACCTATGTTGGAAGCTGTGTTATCGGTTAAACTAAGAACTTTTGTTGGAAGCAGTGTTATCGGTTAAACTAGTTAAGGACTTGTTAGAAGCACTTTTATCGGTTAAACTAGTTAAGGACTTTTGTTGGAAGCTGTGTTATCGATTAAACTGGAAGCTGTGTTATCAGTTAAACTAGATAAGGACTGTTGTTGGAAGTGTTGTTATCGGTTAAACTAGTTAAGGACTGTTGTTGGAAGCTGTGTTATCGGTTAAACTAGTTAAGGACTTTTGTTGGAAGCTGTGTTATCGGTTAAACTAGTTAAGGACTGTTGCTGGAAGTGTTGTTATCGGTTAAACTAGTTAAGGACTTTTGTTGGAAGCTGTGTTATCGGGTAAACTAGTTAAGGACTTTTGTTGGAAGCTGTGTTATCGGTTAAACTAAGGACTTTTGTTGGAAGCGGTGTTATCGGTTAAACTAGTTAAGGACTGTTGTTGGAAGCAGTATTATCAGTTAAACTAGTTAAGGACTTTTGTTGGAAGCTGTGTTATCGGTTAAACTAAGGACTTTTGTTGGAAGCGGTGTTATCAGTTAAACTAGTTAAGGACTGTTGTTGGAAGCAGTATTATCAGTTAAACTAGTTAAGGACTTTTGTTGGAAGCTGTGTTATCGGGTAAACTAACGACTTTTGTTGGAAGCGGTGTTATCAGTTAAACTAAGGACTTTTGTTGGAAGCAGTGTTATCGGTTAAACTAGTTAAGAACTTTTGTTGGAAGCTGTGTTATCGGTTAAACTAAGAACTTTTGTTGGAAGCAGTGTTATCGGTTAAACTAGTTAAGGACCTATGTTGGAAGCTGTGTTATCGGTTAAACTAAGAACTTTTGTTGGAAGCAGTGTTATCGGTTAAACTAGTTAAGAACATTTGTTGGAAGCTGTGTTATCGGTTAAACTAAGAACTTTTGTTGGAAGCAGTGTTATCGGTTAAACTAGTTAAGGACTTGTTAGAAGCACTTTTATCGGTTAAACTAGTTAAGGACTTTTGTTGGAAGCTGTGTTATCGATTAAACTGGAAGCTGTGTTATCAGTTAAACTAGATAAGGACTGTTGTTGGAAGTGTTGTTATCGGTTAAACTAGTTAAGGACTGTTGTTGGAAGCAGTGTTATCGGTTAAACTAGTTAAGAACTTTGTTGGAAGCTGTGTTATCGGTTAAACTAGTTAAGGACTTTTGTTGGAAGCTGTGTTATCGGTTAAACTAGTTAAGGACTGTTGCTGGAAGTGTTGTTATCGGTTAAACTAGTTAAGGACTTTTGTTGGAAGCTGTGTTATCGGGTAAACTAGTTAAGGACTTTTGTTGGAAGCTGTGTTATCGGTTAAACTAGTTAAGGACTGTTGTTGGAAGCAGTATTATCAGTTAAACTAGTTAAGGACTTTTGTTAGAAGCGGTGTTATCGGTTAAACTAGTTAAGGACTTTTGTTGGAAGCTGTGTTATTGGTTAAACTAGATATGGA
Source organism: Rhinogobio ventralis (assembly GCA_039654625.1). Lineage (NCBI taxonomy): Eukaryota > Metazoa > Chordata > Actinopteri > Cypriniformes > Gobionidae > Rhinogobio > Rhinogobio ventralis. Next base: position 2,512,026 of record CM077216.1, read on the forward strand.
CTTTTGTTGGAAGCGATGTTATGGGTTAAACTAGTTAAGGACTTTTGTTGGAAGCTGTGTTATAGGTTAAACTAAGAACTTTTGTTGGAAGCGGTGTTATCGGTTAAACTAGTTAAGGACTGTTGTTGGAAGCAGTATTATCAGTTAAACTAGTTAAGGACTTTTGTTGGAAGCTGTGTTATCGGTTAAACTAAGGACTTTTGTTGGAAGCGGTGTTATCAGTTAAACTAGTTAAGGACTGTTGTTGGAAGCAGTATTATCAGTTAAACTAGTTAAGGACTTTTGTTGGAAGCTGTGTTATCGGGTAAACTAAGGACTTTTGTTGGAAGCGGTGTTATCAGTTAAACTAAGAACTTTTGTTGGAAGCAGTGTTATCGGTTAAACTAGTTAAGGACTTTTGTTGGAAGCGGTGTTATCGGTTAAACTAGTTAAGGACTTTTGTTGGAAGCTGTGTTATTGGTTAAACTAGATATGGACTTTTGTTGGAAGCGATGTTATGGGTTAAACTAGTTAAGGACTTTTGTTGGAAGCTGTGTTATCGGTTAAACTAAGAACTTTTGTTGGAAGCAGTCTTATCGGTTAAACTAGTTAAGGACTTTTGTTGGAAGCTGTGTTATTGGTTAAACTAGTTAAGGACTGTTGTTAGAAGCTGTGTTATCGGTTAAACTAAGGACTTTTGTTGGAAGCGGTGTTATCAGTTAAAGTAAGGACTTTTGTTGGAAGCTGTGTTATCGGTTAAACTAAGGACTTTTGTTGGAAGTGTTGTTATCGGTTAAACTAGTTAAGGACTGTTGTTGGAAGCAGTATTATCAGTTAAACAAGTTAAGGACTTTTGTTGGAAGCTGTGTTATCGGTTAAACTAAGGACTTTTGTTGGAAGCGGTGTTATCAGTTAAACTAAGGACTTTTGTTGGAAGCAGTGTTACCGGTTAAACTAGTTAAGGACTTTTGTTGGAAGCGATGTTATCGGTTAAACTATGGACTTTTGTTGGAAGCGATGTTATCGGTTAAACTGGACTTTTGTTGTTATCGGTTAAACTAGTTAAGGACTTTTGTTGGTGTTATCGGTTAAACTAGTTAAGGACTTTTGGTGTTATCGGTTAAACTATGGACTTTTGTTAAAAGCGATGTTATCGGTTAAACTATGGACTTTTGTTGTTATCGGTTAAACTAGTTAAGGACTTTTGTTGGTGTTATCGGTTAAACTAGTTAAGGACTTTTGGTGTATCGGTTAAACTAGTTAAGGACTTTTGTTGGTGTTATCGGTTAAACTAGTTAAGGACTTTTGTTGGTGTTATCGGTTAAACTAGTTAAGGACTTTTGTTGGTGTTATCAGTAAAACTAGTTAAGACATTTTGTTGGAAACTGTTATTCTCAACAAAAACTAAAATCTTTAAAAATGTTTTAATAAATATAAAATATAAATCTTAGATGAAAAAATAAATTAAATGAAAATTTTAACTGTTGCCTTCACAACTAACTAAAGTAAGTTTAGGTTGAAATACTAAAATTACTAACTGAATTGAAACAACGTTAAAAATTAGGAAATTTACATCAAAAATCAAATAAAAGTGACAAAAGCACATACGATTAGTTATACTTAAACTAAAATTAAATGAATATTAAAAAGTAAAATCAAAATATTAATACATTTATATAGAATATAATAGTATATAATGTAGTATATAATGGTATAAATATAACACTAAAATAACTTAAAAACCCTACATTTACTTGAGAATGAACGTTTTGGAAGATTTGTTGTTTCAGACAATACATCCTAAATTAAGTTTGTTATATTTACCCTTTTGGCAACTAGTTGTTTTTTCTTGTTTTGAGCATAAATCTAATAAACTGTGGTGAGGTTTATGCATTTGCCAAAAGGCTTAGAAAAAAAACTTAATTCAGGATATAATCTTTGAAAACAATTCTTAATGTTACATTTTGCTTCTTAAGTAAATGTGTGTTATATATTTATATTTTTATAACTCGAAAATTATAAATAAATACATGTAAATAAATAAATAAAAATAAATCATGTTTATTTATATATTTCTGGAATGTTTTTACAGAAAAGAGACAAAAATGCTGCAAATTTTTTTGGCAGTACAGGATGTTAAATGGATCTTTATGATTTGCGTGAGCCGCTCTACGAGTCTTTAACCTTTATTTAACCTCATGAAAGCAGCAAAACGTTTGGTTATAAAGATTCTCCTCTGACTATAAGTTGTGCCCATTTTTATTCACCTCAAAGGGTGTGAAATTTGGGTCTGAATGAAACGCGTCCAATCAAAAGAAGTCACGGCCTATGCAGCCTGGCTCTTGAACTCCAAAATAAGGGTTTTCATTTCCCATAATCCCGCTGCCGCTGCCCGGGCAAAACAACATTCACAAGGAGAGACGGCGGAGGCATCTGTCCACGACTCCACCGCGGGAAATGAACAGAATCCAGGAATCGGGATGTGTATGAGGTGAGATACAGGACTGGAGAATGGAGTCGCTGTACAGCACCGCCAGCGGCCACTTTGAATTGGTCCTTTCTAATCCGTGGCAGTTAATAATGGACACACACGCACACACACAGCCCAGTGTGGAGTCAGCCGATTCTGCTATCTCAGATAACACCTTTCTTACACACCGCAGGAAAGACTAATAACAGAGCCAGAGATTACGGGGCTAATCGCTGGGTGCATTGGAACACTCAAGGGCCCCAAACACACACACACAGAGGAGAGGAAAGAACATCTCTTGTTTCTACTAGACAGCAATGAGATTAAACAGAGTGCAAGAGGAGACTTTTGCTTAAAGGAACAGCTCACCCAAATTCATATGAATATAACAAACATCTTCTTTTGTGTTTCACAGCAGAAAGTAACTCACACAGGCCTGGAACAACATGAGGAAGAGTAAATAATCATTTTCTGACTTTATGTATCTGATTTCAGGATATACATTTGATGCACAGACTGAAGCAGAACATCATTTTTTGCAGATCGTCATTAAGTCTCAATGAAAAAGCAAGATTTGAGCAGGAGAAGAGCGGATGATGCCAGCAACACCAGTGATGAACTGAATGCAATGTAAGTCGCTTCAGACAAAAAGCATCTGCCAAATGCATAAATGCAGCTGTTAAACTGACACTGTTCATTTCAATAATCACAGACTTCATCGCTAGTACAATTTATAAGTACATGAACGCTTCAAATCCATGCCAGTATTTGTCATATCCGAGCCTAGCTAACAGATGAGAGTTTGTTTAACGCCTCGTAACTCCAGCTCAGGGTGTCAGCGCTCCGTTAGCAGAACTGCAAGCTCAGTCGTAAAGCCAGCGGCCATCTGCGCACGACCAATCAAACATTTATCAATATAGTTTTTCCAAGAACAAACCGCTGCGCTCGGCATTTCACAACTAATTACCTTCTCTACGGAGAAAGCATTAGACTTATCGGGGTCGACGCAGGTCTGGATTAGCCATGTGTGAAGTGTGTTTGTGTGCGGCCTTTGAGGAAGAGGAAAACCTCTCTCTTAGGGCTTCCGTCTTAAGCAAACAGAAGTGCCGGAGCTATTAATTACAACACCTGTGGCGTTATTACGAGGGAGGGTGTAGAACTTCGTTTTGCAGTCTCCTCAAAGCTACAACACATAAGATGTTCTGCGTTTGAGACTTGAAAGCGGATTCATCTCATTAGAAGTTGTACGGTCGCAGCTGAACATACGGGCGTCATTTGAATGCATTGTACCGTATGCACTCGTTGGGTTTTTATTCTCGTTTTTCATGAAGTCGAGCTCAAAAAGAGGGGAATGAAATTAAAGTAGTGCTGGGACGAGCAGAGGAGAACTTGGCAGAGCGCAGCGGAGCCTGGCACCAGTTCGCTTTGAAACAATAGAATCCGCAAGGACGGAGAAACCAATACAGACTTACGAATATTCCCAGAATATCTTCCAAAGCAGCTTTTTACATAATGAACACCCTGGCAACACAAAACTGGGGAAAATAGCCTTTTATTCACATGCATCAAATGAAATTGCAATCTGTTTGCTTTTGATTGGCTGTGCTGGTGCTGTCAGCATGACTTCACATTATGGTTTATCCTGCTTTGACGCTGGTTGACCAAGTAGGTTATTCTGGTTAAACTACTCAGGAATTATAGCTCTGGTTTTATAGGTTAAACTAGTTAAGGACTTTTGTTGGAAGCGGTGTTGTTGGTTAAACTATTTAAGGACTTTTGTTGGAAGCGGTGTTGTTGGTTAAACTAGTTAAGGACTTTTATTGGAAGCTTTGTTATTGGTTAAACTTGTTAAGGACTTTTGTTGGAAGCTTTGTTATCGGTTAAACTAGTTAAGGACTTTTGTTGGAAGCTGTGTTATCAGTTAAACTAGTTAAGGACGTTTGTTGGAAGTGTTGTTATCGGTTAAACTAGTTAAGGACTTTTGTTGGAAGTGTTGTTATCGGGTAAACTTGTTAAGGACTTTTATTGGAAGTGTTGTTATCGGTTAAACTAGTTAAGGACTTTTATTGGAAGCTTTGTTATTGGTTAAACTTGTTAAAGACTTTTGTTGGAAGCTTTGTTATCGGTTAAACTAGTTAAGGACTTTTGTTGGAAGTGTTGTTATCGGTTAAACTATTTAAGGACTTTTGTTGGAAGCGGTGTTGTTGGTTAAACTAGTTAAGGACTTTTATTGGAAGCTTTGTTATTGGTTAAACTTGTTAAGGACTTTTGTTGGAAGCTTTGTTATCGGTTAAACTAGTTAAGGACTTTTGTTGGAAGCTGTGTTATCAGTTAAACTAGTTAAGGACGTTTGTTGGAAGTGTTGTTATCGGTTAAACTAGTTAAGGACTTTTATTGGAAGTGTTGTTATCGGGTAAACTTGTTAAGGACTTTTATTGGAAGTGTGGTTATCGGTTAAACTAGTTAAGGACTTTTATTGGAAGTGTTGTTATCGGTTAAACTAGTTAAGGACTTTTGTTGGAATTGTTGTTATCGGTTAAACTAGTTAAGGACTTTTGTTGGAAGCGGTGTTGTTGGTTAAACTAGTTAAGGACTTTTATTGGAAGCTTTGTTATTGGTTAAACTTGTTAAGGACTTTTGTTGGAAGCTTTGTTATCGGTTAAACTAGTTAAGGACTTTTATTGGAAGTGTTGTTATCGGGTAAACTTGTTAAGGACTTTTATTGGAAGTGTTATCGGTTAAACTAGTTAAGGACTTTTGTTGGAAGCTGTGTTATCGGTTAAACTAGTTAAGGACTTTTGTTGGAAGCGGTGTTGTTGGTTTAACTAGTTAAGGATTTAGTTGGAAGTGTTGTTATCGGTTACACTAGTTAAGGACTTTTGTTGGAAGCGGTGTTATCGTGAATGGTGTTAATATAGAACTTGAATAACTGCAGTGGAGCCTGGCACCAGTTCGCTTTGAAAGAATAGAATTTGCAAGAATGGAGAAACCATTACAGGTGTACAAATATTCCTAGAATATCGTCCAAAGCAGCTTTTTACATAAATGAAACAACCTGGCAACACAAACTTGCATCATGCATCAAATTAAATTGCAATCTGTTTGCTTGAGCGGCTTGATGCAGCCATTTTGGCAATGCCGTATTTTTTTGGGACAGGAATATCAGTTTGTCTGACTAATGTCAGACAGGGTCATCATTTGTGATGCTTTTGGTACATGCTTTTATCCAAAATATTTCATAGTGCATTCAAGGTACATTTGTCCACATATTCCCTATGACCTTGGTTCAATTCTTGGTACAATGCTCTAGCAGGCTGCCGCTTGTGTTTGGTGCTACTAAAGGTGCAGAAATGAAAACAGCAGCTTTCAGTAGTTGTTAGCATGTTACTGTGTCGTTGCTAGGATGTTCTGGGTAGTTGCTAGGGCATGGATATGCGGTTGATGGTGGATTTATCTTCTTGCTATATTGCTGTTCTGAATAGTTACATTAATGTGTTGCTATATCATTGCTAGGGTGTTCTTGGTGTTTACTAGAACAATGATATACAGTTGCTAAGGTATCAACGTGTTGCTGTATCATTGCTAGGGTGGTCTGGGTGGTTGCTAGGGTGTTGATATGTTGCTATATTGTTAATAGGGTGTTCTGGGTGATTGTCAGAGCAATTATATGTGGTTGCTGGTGGTTGCTGGTGGTGTTATCATCTTGCTATATTGTTCTGAATGGTAACAAGGGCATTATTGTGTTGCTATATCATTGCTAGGGTGTTCTTGGTGGTTGCTAGAACAATGATATGCAGTTTCTAGGGTGTTAACGTGTTTCTGTATCATTGCTAGGGTGGTCTGGGTTATTGCTAGGGTGTTAATGTGTTGCAATATTATGGTTAGGGTGTTCTAGAGTTATTAGTTTATGCCCATTATATGTGGGCTAAACATGTTTCTATATCATTGTTAGGGTGTTCTGAGTGCACTGGTGTGCAGGTGCTAAGGTGCTAACGTGTTGTTATGTTGTTAGGGTGTTCTGGGTGGTTGCTAGGGCACTGATATGCAGTTGCTAGAGTGTAAACATGTTGCTATATTGTTGTTACAGTGTTCTGGGGGGTTGCTAGGGCACTAATATGCAGTTGCTAGGGTGTAAACATGTTGCTATGTTGTTAGGGTGTTCTCTGTGGTTGCTAGGGCAGTGATATGCTGTTGATAGTATGTATACATGTTGCTATATTATTTTTAGGTTGTTCCGGGTGGTTCCTAGGGCATTGATATGTGGTTGATTGAGTGTAAATTTGTTGTTATATAATACAGAGGATGTTCTGAGTGGTTGCTAGGGCACTGATACACAGTTGCTAGGGTGTAAACTTGTTGCTATGTTGATGTTAGGGTGTTCCGAGTGGTTGCTAGGGCAGTTGATAGGGTGTAAATATAATTTTCTGAGTGGTCACCAAGGGGTTGCTAAGGTATTCCAAGTGGTTGTTAGTGCATCACTATTTAATTGTTAGTGTGACTGTCATGACTTTTACCAAACACTCCCCACGGATAATTGTTCATGCAAACAGGAAGTCCTGATGTTTGTGTCACTGACTCAATGAACCATTTTCAGGGTAAGCATCTTCCTGCAATTAAGAGCATGTATTTTCAGTGTGCTTCCGTAAGGCGCTTTATGGACTTATAACTCATTTTCTTTTCATAAGCATCAGCGTCGAGGGGTCTCGTATCTCTGTGCACATAGAGACTGTGATTACAGCTGTACGGCTGCCTCTCTGTAAGTCGACGTGAAGCTGACAAACGCTTGACTGTGACAAGCGAATCATTCCAGCGGGGAGTCGACTTAATCACACCAACTGAAGGATTCTGGGAATGTCGGGCTCTTGTAGCTCACAGACATTTTAATATTGATCCGTGCAATAGAATGTAATCCATCAGTACTCACATATTCATCTCTGGGGGATGCAAGGAATTAAACGCTAAAAGTGTTTATCAGTTTTGGTGAGGATACAGCGAGGTGCTTTGGGACGCTCTCTACCGCAGTCGATCAATAATTCCACAGAGGAGAGAAATACAGTGCGCACGGCACTATAAAAGCTGTTTTCTTTTTAAGAGACTGTTTAAAACCTGAAGGACATGGAGCACTTCATGTTGCACCAAGATGAATCTAGGCTATCATGATAAAGACATTTATCTGTGCGCACAAAGGCTCCAAACGCGTCCTGAACTTCATCGTACTGCAGGTTTTTGAATGTACAACTAAGAGACGCTGTGCAAGAATGAACCTAATTGGCTGGGCTTTGTATTAGTTTGACTAATTATCATTAAACAGTAAGTGCTGGATTCGAAACGCTTTGCTGGATATTTACATGCTGTCTGGTAGGAGCAGTCCCAACAATCCATAAACTGAAATGATATATGACGTCAACAAGTGCACACTTTCTGGGCAATTAGTGGAAGAGCAACAGTAAACACTATAAAATAATTACAACGACAGTCCATATTGAAACTGGAAGTATGAAGTGACTGGTTGACTCGTGGGCTTCAGATTCGCTGTTTCAGCAGCAAAAACAGCTGCAGGGCACATCCTCTGTCAGCATATAATGCTGTATTCTTTTGGCAAGATACCTGAGACAACCTGCGAGGAGCTACTGGAAATAATGCTGCAAAATTTAATACTCATTAATATATATTGATATTGATTTACACCAATTATAACATTATGACCACCTTTCTAATATTGTGTTGGTCCCCCTTTTGTTGCCAAAACAGCCCTGACCCATCGAGGCATGGACTCCTCTAGACCCCTGAAGGTGTGCTGTGGTATCTGGCACCAAGATGTTAGCAGCAGATCCTTTAAGTCCTGTAAGTTGCGAGGTGGGGCCTCCATGGATCGGACTTGTTTGTTCAGCACATCCCACAGATGCTCGATTGGATTGAGATCTGGGAAATTTGGAGGCCAAGTCAACACCTCAAACTCGTTGTTGTGCTCCTCAAACCATTCCTGAACCATTTTTGCTTTGTGGCAGGAGCATTATCCTGCTGGAAGAGCCACAGCCACCAGGGAATACCGTTTCCATGAAAGGCTGTACATGGTCTGCAACAATGCTTAGGTAGGTGGTACGTGTCAAAGTAACATCCACATGGATGGAGGACCCAAGGTTTCCCAGCAGAACATTGCCCAAAGCATCACACTGCCTCCGCCGGCTTGCCTTCTTCCCATAGTGCATCCTGGTGCCATGTGTTCCCCAGGTAAGCCACGCACACACACCCGGCCATCCACGTGATGTAAAAGAAAACTCCACTGTTTCCACTTTCGGCGGTGGACAGGGGTCAGCATGGGCACCCTGACTGGTCAGCGGCTATGCAGCCCCATACACAACAAACTGAGATGCACTGTGTATTCTGACACCTTTCTATCAGAACCAGCATTAACTTCTTGAGCAATTTGAGCTCCAGTAGCTCGTCTGTTTGAACGGACCACACGGGCCAGCCTTCGCTCCCCACGTGCATCAATGAGCCTTGGCCACCCATGACCCTGTCTCCGGTTCTCCACTGTTCCTTCCTTGGAGCACTTTTGATAGATACTGACCACTGCAGACCGGGAACACCCACAAGAGCTGCAGTTTTGGAGTTGCTCTGACCCAGTCGTCTAGCCATCACAATTTGGCCCTTGTCAAACTCGCTCAAATCCTTACGCTTGCCCATTTTTCCTGCTTCTAACACATCAACTTTGAGGACAAAATGTTCACTTGCTGCCTAATATATGGTCATGTCATGTCATAATGTTATGCTGATCGGTGTATATATATATATATATATATATATATATATATATATATATATATATACAGTATATAAGTATATACAATTCAACTATTTAATTCTCATTAAGAATTTATTTGAGTGTATCTTTGAATATGAAGTCAAAATATGTATTTTGCACTGTAACTGTAGTTAAAACTGTGTTTTGCAGGGCGATTGGTTAGTTTGCCTTGACTCTCTGTCCTGTGATTGGTCTCAGTGCTGTGATAGTTTCATCTATCTAATAGAACAGTTAAATGAATATAATTAGAAGCCTCAACAGCACAAATAACATTGAAATAGATTGGGCCTTTATTGCAGAATTTTGGCTGAAGTGCTTCATCTCCCTATTTATGAGACAAAACAAAATACTTCAATGTGATTGGTCTGTTTCTCATGGAGTTTATGAGGATAGTGTGATTAAATGTTTCTGGGATCCTCAAGCGTTAATCAGCCGCTGTATCAAAGGTGAATTTGATGACATTGATGGTGAACATGTGAAGGCGAGTGAGTCTGTACTGATTGATTGTTTCTCACCTGTACAGGAGTAATCATCGATACGGATGAATCCGGTGTGGCAGATGCACATGAAGGAGCCGGCGGTGTTCACACACTGCGTGTTCTCGCGGCAGTAGTGCCTCCCCTCCGCACACTCGTCAATATCTGCACAAACACAGCAGATCAGCAGAGCCTCAGATGGGGTGAAGACTTCAGAATGAAGCTCAGGGGCTGCTGATCGAAACACTGCTCGCTTCAAGTCGCCAGCCAAAGACTTTTACCATGATGGGGCAAAGACATATTCAATATTTGTCAAGGCAAGTTTATTTATATAGCACATTTCGTGCACAATGGTAATTCAAAGTATTTACATAAAAGGGATTAAAAAATAATCATAAAAGATGCATAAGAAATAATAAAAAGTAAGGAATAGAAATGAATTAAAAATTAATATACATTTTATTAAAAACTATAAAGAAATTCAAAGTGCTTTATATATATAAAAGTATTTTAAAAGTAGTCATAAAATAGGCAAAAAAAAACAAATAAAATAGATTCAAAATTAACATAAAATGTATTTTAAAACAAATAAAAAATAAATGATAATTCAAATGGCTTTGCATAAAAAGTATTTTAAAAATTATCATAAAAGATGCATAAGAAATGAAAATAACAGTAAAAAGAAAGAAATGCAAATGGATAAAAAATACAATTTGTTTAAAATAAACAAAATAAATGATAATTTAAAGTGCTTTAAATAAAAAGTATTTAAAAAATAATCATAAGAAGTCAGTTAAAATATAATAAATATATAGTTAATATAAAATGTATTAAAAAAAAATTATAAATGATTATTGAAAGTGTTTAAAATAAAAAAAATTATTATAGTAAATTTCACAAATAATTACAAGAAATTGCAAGTAACATATTAAATTATATGTGTTAAAAATGTTTTACATTTTTTATTACAGTTTTATCTTTTAAAACGTACTCCAATAATCTTTATTTACAACTTAAAAAAAAAAACACTTTCACAGTGTACATAAATACAATGATACAGTGCAGAAGCAAAGATTTTAATGCCACTTTCACACACGTGACTTGTGAGTATAAACATATATATATATATATATATATAGTCTGTGAATTTAAAATGCTAAAATATTTGGAATGTTTGAATCATTTCCATGATTCAATTTTTTTTTATTCAGTCAACTGTTCGCTTCAGTGAATCAGTTCAATTCGTTTGTGTTATTATTATAAAGCAGCGAGTGCAAATTTTAAATAGATTTTTGCATTAAGCACCTTGAATCTGTTTGTCAGCATTGGCTGTTTAGTTGAAATTATTTATTGTTCCTCTGACTGAAAAAAAAGCTGCTTTAATTTATTCATCAAGTAAACAAAACACTGTTCTTTAAATTAAAATGACTGTACAATGTGGAAAAATCAAGGACTTTTGAACCGGATTCAAGTGTCCTTATTATGAATTCTGTGACTTTTTAAAAGGCATTATGCGCCGCTAGGGGAAGATGAAATCCGTGACATTTGAGGGAAAAAGTTTGTAGGAAACAGAGGGCAGAGTGATCGCCCTGCTCATGTGTCATGACTCCTTGAATTTATCGCAGCCAGATCAAATAAAAGGTATTAAATCAAATCTCATAGACTTACAGATCTAATAAAAAGCCTTATGAATTTTCACCAGTGCCGAACTGCTGCATTTGTGATGAATTCAGAGTGGCTTTATGGCTCAGGACTTCAAATGAAACTTTAACCTGATTTAGTTCGAACTTGCGTCCTTCAGCATAACCTCAGAGGCTTCTCTTCTGTAACTTGCTTAGTTAAAAAACCTCCTCTGTTATTTAAAGGAATAACCAGGAATTATAGTCCCAGAGTAACAAAAGAACTATAAGACACACACGCCAGTGGTGTCAGTTAGTTCAGTTATAGACTAGTTTTCTCTAGTTTTAACCAATCTTGACACTGGTACCTGTATGCCAGGGTTATTATGTTTCACTGAAACTAAACTAAAACTAAAACCATAGAAAGGTATTTTTTGTTGCTTTAAATAAAATAAATGTTAATTAAAATAAAATATAAAAAGTTTGCTAGTTGACAAACAGTGTTATTTTAGTTTTTATTTTATTATAGTTTTATTAATATTTTGAATTAGCTTTTATATTTTACTTTTAAATTTGTAATGTTAATTTTAATTACATTTTTAGTCAATTTGTTATGTGCTTTTGTCATTTTATTAGTTAAAATAACTATAAATTATATATATATACATATATACATACATACAGTTGATTTATTTCACTAATTCCATTTACAAAGTGAAACTTGTATGTTATATTCATTCATTACACACAGACTGATATATTTCAAATGTATATTTCTTTTAATTTTGATGATTATAACTGACAACTAAGGAAAATCCCAAATCAGTATCTCAGAAAATTAGAATATTGTGGAAAGGTTCAATATTGAAGACACCTGGTGCCACACTCTAATCAGCTAATTAACTCAAAACACCAGCAAAGGCCTTTAAATGGTCTCTCAGTCTAGTTCTGTAGGCTACACAATCATGGGGAAGACTGCTGACTTGACAGTTGTCCAAAAGACGACCATTGACACCTTGCACAAGGAGGGTTAGACACAAAAGGTCATTGGAAAAGAGGCTGGCTGTTCACAGAGCTCTGTGTCCAAGCACATTAATAGAGAGGCGAAGGGAAGAAAAAGATGTGGTAGAAAAAAGTGTACAAGCAATAGGGATAACCGCACCCTGGAGAGGATTGTGAAACAAAACCCATTCAAAAATGTGGGTTAGATTCACAAAGAGTGGACTGCAGCTGGAGTCAGTGCTTCAAGAACCACTACGCACAGACGTATGCAAGACATGGGTTTCAGCTGTCGCATTCCTTGTGTAAAGCCACTCTTGAACAACAGACAGCGTCAGAAGCGTCTCGCCTGGGCTAAAGACAAACAGGACTGGACTGCTGCTGAGTGGTCCAAAGTTATGTTCTCTGATGAAAGTAAATTTTGCATTTCCTTTGGAAATCAGGGTCCCAGAGTCTGGAGGAAGAGAGGAGAGGCACACAATCCACGTTGCTTGAGGTCCAGTGTAAAGTTTCCACAGTCAGTGATGGTTTGGGGTGCCATGTCATCTGCTGGTGTTGGTCCACTGTGTTTTCTGAGGTCTACGGTCAACGCAGCCATATACCCAGAAGTTTTAGAGCACTTAATGCTTCCTGTTGCTGACCAACTTTATGGAGATGCAGATTTAATTTTCCAACAGGACTTGGCACCGGCACACAGTGCCAAAGCAACCAGTACCTGGTTTAAGGACCATGGTATCCCTGTTCTTAATTGGCCAGCAAACTCGCCTGACCTTAACTCCATAGAAAATCTATGGGGTATTGTGAAGAGGAAGATGCGATATGCCAGACCCAACAATGCAGAAGAGCTGAAGGCCACTATCAGAGCAACCTGGGCTCTCATAACACCTGAGCAGTGCCACAGACTGATCGACTCCATGCCACGCCGCATTGCTGCAGTAATTCAGGCAAAAGGAGCCCCAACTAAGTATTGAGTGCTGTACATGCTCATAATTTTCATGTTCATACTTTTCAGTTGGCCAAGATTTCTAAAAATCCTTTTTTGTATTGGTCTTAAGTAATATTCAAATTTTCTGAGATACTGAATTTGGGATTTTCCTTACTTCAATTTTTGATGATATTCTAATTATATGACCAACACCTGTGTATATATATATAATATTGCTATTTTGGTTTAATTAATGTGTATTTCCGTTTTAGCTTTATTTTTTATTTATTTACAGTTAATAATTTTAGTGATTCAACTTTAAACTTATTTCAGTTTATTGCTAATTAAGGCAAAATTTCACATTTTTGTTTAGTTTAAGTTTTTCAACTAATATTTATATTTTATTTGATTTCAGCTTAATTTCAATTAACAAATGTTCTTATTTTAAGTTATGTTTTGAAGTTTAAATTTGGACTTAAACTTCATAATTATGACCAGTTGAAATTAATTGTGACACAGTAAGTCAACATAATGATTATGTCATAATTGCCAAGGCAACATTTCTCATTTTATCACAGTTAATAATTTTAGTGATTCAACTTTAAACTTATTTCAGTTTATTGCTAATTAAGGCAAAATTTCAAATTTTTGTTTAGTTTAAGTTTTTCAACTGATATTTCTATTTTATTTTATTTCAGCTTCATTTCAATGAACAAAAATGTTTTTATTGTAAGGTATGTTTTTAAGTATAAATTTGGACTTAAAAAGTCATAATTATGACACAAAAAGTCGGAATTATGTCTTAAAAATAATAATCATGACCATTTGAAATTACGACAAAAAGTCAATTTCTACTTTTTTCTCACATCTTCGTCTTTCTAACCTCATAATTATGACATACATTAAGTCAAAATTATCATTTAGTGTGTCATAATTGCCAAGGCAACATTTCTCATTTTCGTTTTAAGTTTTTCAATTAATATATATTTTATGTTATTTCAGCTTCATTTAATTTAATAGAATTAATAGTTTTAGTTGTTCTAGTTTTAGCTGACGATAATAACCCTAATAATTTTCTCATTTTCATTTAGTTTAACTTGATGTACTAAAATAACTAAAGCTGAAATAAAAAGTAATAAAAACTATATATATATATATATACACTCACCTAAAGGATTATTAGGAACACCTGTTCAATTTCTCATTAATGCAATTATCTAATCAACCAATCACATGGCAGCTGCTTCAATGCATTTAGGGGTGTGGTCCTGGTCAAGACAATCTCCTGAACTCCAAACTGAATGTCAGAATGGGAAAGAAAGGTGATTTAAGCAATTTTGAGCGTGGCATGGTTGTTGGTGCCAGACGGGCCGGTCTGAGTATTTCACAATCTGCTCAGTTACTGGGATTTTCACGCACAACCATTTCTAGAGTTTACAAAGAATGGTGTGAAAAGGGAAAAACATCCAGTATGCGGCAGTCCTGTGGGCGAAAATGCCTTGTTGATGCTAGAGGTCAGAGGAGAATGGGCCGACTGATTCAAGCTGATAGAAGAGCAACTTTGACTGAAATAACCACTCGTTACAACCGAGGTATGCAGCAAAGCATTTGTGAAGCCACAACACGCACAACCTTGAGGCGGATGGGCTACAACAGCAGAAGACCCCACCGGGTACCACTCATCTCCACTACAAATAGGAAAAAGAGGATACAATTTGCACGATCTCACCAAAATTGGACAGTTGAAGACTGGAAAAATGTTGCCTGGTCTGATGAGTCTCGATTTCTGTTGAGACATTCAGATGGTAGAGTCAGAATTTGGCGTAAACAGAATGAGAACATGGATCCATCATGTCTTGTTACCACTGTGCAGGCTGGTGGTGGTGGTGTAATGGTGTGGGGGATGTTTTCTTGGCACACTTTAGGCCCCTTAGTGCCAATTGGGCATCGTTTAAATGCCACGGCCTACCTGAGCATTTGAAGCATGAGCATTTGAAATGATTCGAGCTTTGTGACATGGTGCATTATCCTGCTGGAAGTAGCCATCAGAGGATGGGTACATGGTGGTCATAAAGGGATGGACATGGTCAGAAACAATGCTCAGGTAGGCTGTGGCATTTAAACGATGCCCAATTGGCACTAAGGGAAAAAAACATCCCCCACACCATTACACCACCACCAGCAGCCTGCACAGTGGTAACAAGGCATGATGGATCCATGTTCTCATTCTGTTTACGCCAAATTCTGACTCTACCATCTGAATGTCTCAATAGAAATCCAGACTCATCAGACCAGGCAACATTTTTCCAGTCTTCAACTGTCCAATTTTGGTGAGCTCGTGCAAATTGTAGCCTCTTTTTCCTATTTGTAGGGGAGATGAGTGGTACCCGGTGGGGTCTTCTGCTGTTGTAGCCCATCCGCCTCAAGGTTGTGCGTGTTGTGGCTTCACAAATGCTTTGCTGCATACCTCGGTTGTAACAAGTGGTTATTTCAGTCAAAGTTGCTCTTCTATCAGCTTGAATCAGTCGGCCCATTCTCCTCTGACCTCTAGCATCAACAAGGCATTTTGAGGTCGAAGAATAGGTTGAATGTCCATTTTTGTCAAAATTGAATTTTCATTAAATTATTATTCTATAGCATCTTGTCTATCATTTTTAAAAAATATCTTGGCAAAATCCACTTGTTTAGTGAAGAAAAATAGCTAGTTATAGCGGCAAGCTGAAAAGACTGCGTCTTTCTCTAATGTTTTAGAACACGCCCAGCGGCGAGGTGCAAAAAAAAAACAGTTCACCCTTCAAAATAAACCCCATTACATGTAGAATAAAGGTGTATCAAAGCATATTTCCTGCCAGTCCTATGCAAACTACGGCACGCCAAGTTTTTTTAATAAAACGTTGATCATGAGAGGGCAGAGCAGAACAAGACAGCCTGAAGTAACATGAAGTAACGTAGCTTAAATGATCTCGCTCGCCTCAATCTGCTTAATCCTGGTGATGTCAATGCCCTAAACGATAATATAATGGATTATTTCACATCCAGAGAAGGATCAGATGATTAAGTTACCGAAGAAGAGTCAGTTTAGCTATGTTGCAGGTGTGCTGTGCTGGCTATTCTTGTACGCCAGTTCGATCTAAACATACAACGGGTGATTAAGTTCAGAGACTGCCCATGATAAACAATGGAAAACTTATTTCAAGTTTACTAAGTTTACTTACTAAGTTGCTGTCCTCTTCAGGGTAACATTAGCTAGTCCCCTTGTGTAGTGATGCAGTTTATAAATTCTAGTTTTCATATTTTCCATATTCATTTCAGACCTTTATTTTGAAATAGCGATGAACACAGAAAAAAATTAAAGATTGGTAGACAACCAATTTGTTTTCATGCTAAGAGTTCAAAATATAACATCCAGTCAATTTTCCAAGATTAAAAGTTCTGGAAATGTTTTAAATATAAAAGGAAAAAATATATAGATTTGCCATTTGTGATACATCAGTAAGCTATAATGCACATATTTTTTATATTTATTAGAGGTTGAATTCAAATCAAATACTGCAAACTGCCTATACTATTTCTGAATAGGATGTCTACTTCATAAAATGTATGAAAATTATGGAAATATATGGTTCAAATCACTCAAACCATATAGAAATGGAGGTGAGGATAAGGTCTGTAATGGAGCTTGGATGTCATCTAGTGAAAAAGTTTGGTACTGCGCCCAAACAAAATCTTACTGAAAGCTCATTTTTTGATATCAACCTAAAACTTGGAACACAACATGTTCATATTTCTGGCTTTGATTGTCTTGTAGTTTTAGAGTAAAACATATTATTATAAAATATTATATAAAATATTGTTATAAAATACATATTTTACTTTTCTATTTTATTTCTATTCTATTTTACTATTCTATTATATTCTATTATATCTATTTTAATTTATTTGACTTCTACAATAATCCGCTAAGTGTCTTCTTTAAAACAAGACCAACCTTAGGTCTATATTCCAAAGCATTCTTGAATTACAGCAATTTAAGTTTGGATAGTGCATTTTCATGTCTATGCGAAAAAAGAGGGTGACAGTTATTTAAACCTGTTTTTCTCACAATTCTGTTCCTAAAAATCATAGCGATCCGCCGAATTCAGATAACCATAACTTTTGTTTCAGACAAGCCATGAAAGAAATACAAATATATTTGAAAAGGGCTTGACCCCAGCTTTTATACGGTATCAAAGGCTGTAAAAGGTAAAATTTCACCATGTGATTGGTTTTCATAGGTCACGTCACATATATAAAAACTTCACGATCACGAAAAACAACAAAATTACTAAAACTAAGATGCTAATAAAATTATTTATTGCCCTGTAAATGCACTCTATTGTCTATGTCTGGTGTGGCGAACTCCCCCATTCAAATTTCTATTGTTCTCACTCAACAAACCTTTTACACCTCTGCCGTGAATGAGACATAATCTTCATTATTCTTTTATCATTATTTTTTGTTTGTATTCAGCCATTATTAGCCTTTATTCTGTCATTAAGTGGCTTGCCCATCAACACCACTTTGATCCCACTAATACATTAATCCACATATTATCTGAAGTCTTTCTAGCAAACAAAAAAAAGCATATTCTTGGGACCTTCTTTTAACAAATTAGATATGGAAAAGAATAGCTCTTGGCATGACAGATGCATGGGAAATTAATAAAGGAGATTAAATTACAGATTGATTATCTTGCACTCCTGACATAAATGAAGAAATTACTGTCATACATCTGAGTTTTATCATAAATAGTGGTCAAATATCGAAGCTGGCGTTTTACATCTTTCTAATGATACTCAGTTTGTCCAGATCAAGTAAGAGTGTGATGTTTTATAGTGAATAATCGGGCCACCGGTGATGCGCAATTAAAATAAAAATGAAAACAGAAAATATAAAAATAAAACCTAATTCAAAATTATAAAATAAAAATTATTATAGTATCTGAATGATGCTACAATAACACTGCTGCAATGAACCTCAGCAAAGCCTCTTGAAGTGGCCAAAATATATTTGGAGCTAAAGCTTTTGTTCGTCACTGATTTGTGCGGCCTATAGAGCGTCTTCACTCCGGTTTTCCTTTTGTTCGTCACTGATTGCTGCGGCCTATGGAGCGTCTTCACTCCGGTTTTCCTTTTGTTCGTCACTGATTGCTGCGGCCTATGGAGCGTCTTCATTCCGGTTTTCCTTTTGTTCGTCACTGATTGCTGCGGCCTATAGAGCGTCTTCACTCCGGTTTTCCTTTTGTAAGTCACTGATTGCTGCGGCCTATAGAGCATCTTCACTCCGGTTTTCCTTTTGTTCGTCACTGATTGCTGCGGCCTATAGAGCATCTTCACTCCGGTTTTCCTTTTGTTCGTCACTGATTGCTGCGGCCTATGGAGCGTCTTCACTCCGGTTTTCCTCTACCTCACATTAGCATTGGAAGAGCCTGGGTTGAATGTGCCACCGTTTGTGTGTGAGATAACAAAATAGAAAGAAATCCATCTTCTTTTTGGAGTTTTTGTCCTGTGTTCTCCACAGCGAAGGGAAATCAATCACAGCTAAGTGCACATGAATCAGGGCTGACGGAGACACACGGTCTGCTTCAGAGTAAATGTGGACGAGGATCTTGACAGGAGTAAACAAGTCAGGCATGAAATAAACAGCCAAGATAAACGATCTAAGCCACGGTATTACACGCGATTAAACCAGAGCATACGAACAGTGCGTTGCGGTTATTTGATGATAATATCAGTAACCTAACAGTTCAAATATAGCATAGGCAATGTCAAAACAATTACTAGAGAGTGTGTTTGTGTGTATGTGTGTGAGTGTGTGTGAGTTTGTTTGTGTGTGTGTGTGTGTGAGAGTGTGTACGTGAGTGTGTACGTGAGTGTGTACGTGAGTGTGTGCGTGTGTGTGTGTGAGTGTGTGTGTGTGTGTGTGTGACTGTGTGTGAGAGAGTGCGTGTTTTTGTGTGTTTGTGTGTGCGAGAGTGAGTATGTTTTAGTGTGTGTGTGTGACTGTGTGTGTCTGAGTGTGTGTGTGTGACTGTGTGTGTCTGAGTGTGAGTGTGTGTGTGTGTGTGAGAGTGTGTGGTTTGTGTGTGAGTGTGTGGCTGTGTGTGTGTGTGAGAGAGAGAGAGAGAGAGAGAGAGAGAGAGAGTGTGTGTGTGTGTGTGTATGTGAGTGTGTGTGTTTGTGTGTATGGGTGCAAGATTGTGAGATTTGAGTTGATAAATAATATTTTAATAGTTGATAATCTGTGTATTTATTGTGCTCCTCAAACTCTTAACTTTCAGATTATACGGGTAGTTGCATTTTATTATGCGTTTATCATTCTTTTTTTGTGTTAACCATGACCCATCAGAACAGATCTGCCATTTTGGGTCGTGGCCCACCAGAGAAGCGGCGGCTTGTGTGTCATTTGGGCCAAGACGCCTTCATGCTGTGGGTGGCATTATGTGTTTTCTATCTGCCTTATTTTCCTCCTGCTGTCTCGCTCTATCTCTTAGCTCCAGTGCTGTCTGTCTGCCGGTGGGAAGATAACACACGGTGTGTTTGCCTGACAGACCCAGTGCTAAAATAAACCATTCACCTCCCACAGATCTGTGGCTGCCGTCCCAAACACAGGTGCGCTGCACTGAAACACACACACACACACACACACACATACACACACACACTCACACTCACACTCACACTCACTCACACTCAGACACCAAAATTCACCAACTGCTAGCAGTCTCAAACACCTGCAAACATTAGAGATCAGCAAAACTATAGAATGACGAGTCGTCCAGTTGGGCTTAAGAAACATGATGCATACTAAGTTCTACTTCTACTTAAATTCTAATTAAAAAGTCATAATTATGACATAAATTGACCAAATTAGACAAGGTTTCTTTCATACGTCTTTGGAGTCTGAGAGGAATCGTGTGGAAGCCCATTTCTGCCACATAAGAAAAAAAAATCACACTTTTGTAAATGACGAAATTATGACATACTGTCAAAATTATAACACAAGTTGAAATTGATTTAAAATGTCATAATTATTATGAATTAAAGTTTAAATTATGACTTTAAAATTATGACAAGTTGAAATTATGACACAAAATGTTGAAATTCTGACTTTAAAAAGTTGAAATTATGAGAGTCAAAATTGACTTGAAAATTGTAAATTTTGACAAGTTATGTTAAAATTTTGACTTTAAAATTCATGATTATGACAAGTCATAAATCATAAATAATGATTTAGAATGTCATAATTTCAATGTCACCATTTTGACGTTTTATGTCATAATTATGACTTTCTATCTCAGAATTTAGATTCTTCTCATAATTATGATTTACCAAAGCATGATTTTTGTCTTGTGTGGCAGAAATGAGCATCCATAGATGTAAGTGTCCAGACAGTGCACTCATGGGAATGACGTTACTACACCTTCCTTCTGTTCCATCTCTTTCTCCATTCAGAACCAGTGTTATTCATTTATCTTTTCGTTCACTAAACACCCCGAGCCTCATCTGAAATCTCAGCGTCCAGTGCTCAACAACTAACCTATGGTGCTTCTACTAATGATGCATTTAACGGACCTCAGTCGTTAAGACCCACTTGAACACACACAGTGGATCCTGGCCAAGAGAAGAAACCTTGAAAGTTCCTTAAATCATTAATGAGGTTTGGCGCGATGACAAACACATGAGAAGGTGGCATTGACGACTAGTCCTCTGAAAGCGTGACTATAGTCTCATTAACTCGCTCTCAAGGCCAATAAATCACGCCACTATCTGAAGAGCTTCTCTGGCATTCGGAGGCAGGAGCAATAAAGTGAATAAACTTCCCAGAGCCGCAGCGAGAGCGAATGGACTCTGGCAGGCCGTATTAATCCTAATGAATTGTTTTGCCTCATATAAAGCGCTCTTTTAACGGAAAACGAAGCTGTGCGTCTCGGGTGCGTGCCATCCCGCGAGAGCCGAGGAGAATAGACGGACAACAGCCTCTCGTTTGTCATCAGACCGCAGCCCTGCAACAATACCACATGGTGATCAATTCACATTTACTGGAGTCCAGGGAGGAAAAGACACCACGGTAGATGGTTTTCAGCTGCTTAAGACGCATTAGACTATGACTGTGAAAGAAAGCAGAAATGAGTTCAGGAATGATCATTTAGAGTCATGGAAACTGTGATTATGTTTGATTGTTAAATGTATTTAAATCATCATTAATAAAAGTGAAACAGTCTTGGTGTAAATCCGTCCTGAGGAATTCATCGATTTCACCTTAAACTCAAGCCACAGATTCAGATCCATAACGGTAGAAGTAATAAAGTGAACAGACATCCGTCAGAATGTTATTTATTTATTCATTCATTGTTATTGGTTTTTTGTTTTTTGTATTTTTCTATTTTTTCTCGGCATGAATAAAGCTGTGGTTGCTTTTGCATTTTTACTTTTAATTTTAATTCATTCATTTCCATTTTTGCATTTTAATTTTATTCATCATTTTTTTCTATTTATTTATTTACTTATTTATTCATTTTTGCATTTTTATTTATTTATTTATTAATACATTTCATACATTTTCCATTTTTGCATTTTATCTTTATGTTTATTTATGTATTTATTTGTTCGGTCCGTGTACTTCGCGTCCATTCGTTTTTCCTTTTTTAAACCAGAAATGAATTATGGAAAATGTGGTTTCTACATTTTTTATTTTAACACTGATGAATAGAATTAGCAGATACAAGATAATTTACCTTATGCAAGATAATTATTTCATTGAAAATAATATAATTGCTATACAACTTGTTTTTTAATATGTAAAAATGCTAAATTGAATTTCTAGTGTTTTGCGTCACGCTGAAGCGCCTCTAGTGGCTTTTTCCTCTGCCGTCAATAGAATGACTCGCATCAAGAGCCTAAAAAGATGACACTGATTATTTTTTATTCATTAAATAATTATTATTATTGTTATTACATTTATATTTGAACCTAAACATGACCATTTCTAAACCTTATAGCCTCTTGTTTAGTGCTCCAACACATTATCTTTTGCTTTTTAGTTATATATACAGAAATGTATATGTCGTTTGGGCCTTTTTTCATATAAAACAGAGTAAAAAGTTTTTTTATTGTTTTATATTGAGATTAGGAGTCGCTTTATATGCTATATGTCTTGCTGTTCAAATTGAAAATATACCAACGTATAATGATGACAAAATTATACCCCAATATGTAATTTTCAAGAAGATACCCTTACCCTTTGCCTCAGTGGAGGAGGCAATCAACAGCATATACTGCTAAGACAACGGCAACGTAAACAAAGTGGAAGGACAATATTTTTAAGTTAAGTGTGTAAAACCTGCTTGAAAATTTGGCCTGACCTGCTTGTCTGTGTAGCTTTATTGGGCTTTTAATATCACTGTGTTAATGCATTAGCGTTTTCTTCATAACTGTATTTTATTTTCTAGGAAAACTCTTAACGTGTTATTAATTGTGTTCATGGGCTTGTCTGTATATGTTTTATTTATAAGGTGTGTACTCCAATATCACTGTAGTACATTAAGTCACATTAAGAGTTTACGTTTTTCAATCTCGCCCGTCACCATGTTGGGACAGGTGTTCTGCAGCTGCAATGCCCGTTTCAGTTTTAAAATCATGTAAAGTCATGTATTATCATGATTTCAGGCTATCGAAAGTGTGGGAGAAACAGTGGGCCTAATTTACAAAAGGAAACTCTTTTAAATTGACATTTCTTCGACTTTTTTGCAAAACGGAATAAACAAAAATCTGAAAAAAAGTCAATATTTTATTTCATGCGCATGAAATTTGTGTATACCATTTTAATTAAAATTTTGGTATTCAACATAGCATTTAAAATTTTTGCAATTTTTGTTTTTCTCGCTGTGGTTAAAAAAAGGAATAAGAAATGGACCGCAAAAGTACACGGACCTTTTTTTTTTAGGCATAAATTTCATTCATTTTACATTTTTTTCCTATTTATTTATTTATTTTATTTTACATTTTTGCATTTTTATTTATTAATTTATTTCATTTATACATTTCATTCATTTTTGCATTTTTTCCCTTTTTTTATTTGTAAATTTCATTCATTTTACATTTTTGCATTTTTACTTTTTATTTATTTACTTGTTCATTTACTTATTCATATATTGTTCATTCATTTTCCTTTTTTTTTTTTTACTTATTTTAAGAGGGACAGTTTTGTCATTTTTATTGATTTAATTTATTTTATTCAGGCATTTTTATTCATTCATTTTTCATTTCTAATGAAAATGAAGCTGCGAGAGACGCGTTCAATCCATCCAATGGGCCTCATACATGTATTCATCTGATTATGTAAATAGTTGCAAAATGTGAATTAGGAGTTTATGTGACAAACTGTGACATTTACACAGAAATTAATTCTGCAAGTGCGTCATCAATGAGGCCTAGAGCATTATTTCATCTGATCAAACTTTTTTCCACTGGAAATCTGAGTGATCGACACCAGTACAACCAACCTCTCTTCCCAGTCTGTCAGTAACGCTCTGTTTAGTTCCTGTCTCTATAAAGCTCCTCCCCTTCTGAAAAGCACAATGTGCTCTGATTGGTCGACTGGAGCAGTGTGTTGTGATTGGTGAAGCGCTTCCAGTGTGTTTGGGAAATGCCCCGCCCCTTACCATAACTGCCAGTTTCAACAAACTACTAACTAACTCAACCAGGCCCCGCCCCTTTATTCTGCGTATGAATTATTATAATGAGGAATATTGTGACGGAAGAATATTCAAGACTACAGTGGAGGCGTTTCAGGGAGTTCAGAAACACTGACACAGATATAGAGAAGAACAGCAACATTTACACACTAAAGAAAGATGAACATGGAGAAAACACTTAAAATATTCCAGATGTTCAGCCCTAAAACAGGGCCAGGTTCAGCCTTCACTCTCATCTCATCTAATTACATTCGGGATTCAACTGCACTTTTACAGTCAGCGCCAATTACCCCCCGATCACCTACAGACATTTCCTGCTCAGACCTGCAGGAAATGACATTGTGCGCCGGGTTCATGCCGCAATCAGCCTGTCAGTTAATGTACACGCTGCTTTTGATACATCTCACTTAAATGGCTTGAATAACTGCAAATTAACAAGGTGAACTCAAGCCTCTACGGCGTCAAGGACAGACAGCTATTCTGCAGGTTTAAAGAGACCTGAATGGATTTATTGTGTGAAAAATACTGCAGATCTTCAACAGTTTAAGAGCAGGAAATTGAATTCAATCACTGCAGTTTTCTGAAGGATCATGTGACACTGAAGACTGGAGTAATGATGCTGACAATTCAGCTTTGCATCACAGGAATAAATTACACTTTACTATATATTTGCATATAAAATGGCATCTTAAATTGCAATAATATATCACAAATTTTCCTATATTTTTGATCAAATAAATGCAGCCTCTACTGTAACTCCCTGTGAGAAGCGTCAAACGGCTCCGTCTCAGTCTGGAATAATCAGGCCACTCTTCGCCCTTCAGTCCATCTCTCTCTCGCTCTCGCTCTCTCTCTCTCTCTCTCTCTCTCTCTCTCTCTCTCTCTCTCTCTCTAGCGGCCTTTATTATGCGCCACGGCAGTGTGAATCTACTGGAGCTGAGTGTGTGTGAAAGAGAAGCTGAAGGAGGGAGTGCCGTATTCCCTCGAGCTCACGCCCTACAACATCACGCATGAAATATTGAAACGGGACTGATCTCATCAGCACAGACACGCGCTATTTTTATCTTGCCAATGCTCATGACGCCTTTAAAGAAGTACGTAGCGCTTCTTTAGAGAGACTCCGCGCGGCTCCAGCTGCATAATGAAAGAAGGAAACGTGTTTGTGAATCTCCTGGTGCTGGAGATCGCGAGACGGCGACGGGAAGGTTTCGGCTCTGTCGGTGGTGTTTGGGGATTTTCAGTAACAGCTGATGAAACTCCACAACAACATCATGGGTTTGAGCCCGAGGTTCCCTAATTATCTGCTGACTCTTAATATCGGGTGAAACGAGGCGTTTGATGGTCGGCCCGCGTGATATGATGATATTACACACGACCGGATGGCTGACGTTTGCTGTGTGTTCATACAGGGAACCATTGTTCTAGTACAGTAACTTCAAATGTGTCTCACACATCTCTCTTTATTGACATACAAATTTTAAATCAATGTGAATAAATACAAAAGAAAATTACATTATAGTTAAAATATTTACATAATATTAATAAATACATTTATATATATATTTGAATATAATGTAAATATTATAAAATATAAAATAAAAATTATATATATATTTAATATTACTTTTGTTTATATAAATCTCACGCTAAATTATATATATATATATATACACACACATACATTTTAAATACATTATTAAAATACTTCAATAAATATCCATTTATTAATATAAATTAATGTGATTTTTTATATATAGTTATTTGTTTGTTTATTTATAGTATATTAATATTATGTATTTAATATTACTCTTGTTTAAACTGTGTTATAATGTGAATTTTAATAAATACATTTTTAAAACAATATTAAATAATTATATTCATTAAATTAATATTTAAGTATTTATATATTGTATACAAAAAATATGCATTAACATATATTGATCATTTATAATAAAATTTCTAGCAAAAACCGAGATTGTAATATGTACAGCCACCGTGAGATATAATAACGATGTTTATTGTATTAAACGCCCAGAATGCTTTGGATGTACGAAGCTAAAAGCAGATATTTTCCTCCAGCTAATGATGGAAAGCTCAGCACCAGGTGTTTCATCCCGAGCAGCAAGGTTAAAAAGAAAGAGGTGACAAATGAGTGTGGAAGTGGGACACTGCTGGTGTATCCGTCTCTCCAGCCAACATTTCTGGGTTACACATGGCCCTTTTTTATTTTTCCTTTCTATTTCAAAACACATCCGCGCTTTGATTTCTTCTCCCGCTGCTCCCCTTCCCGTCGGAGCGCTGAACTCGATCGGACGGCGTCCAGAACCGAGTCCCGCGGGAGCATTTAGGCCGTTCGCTTTAAGTCGGCGTGTCTGATAGGATCTTTAATTATTCATATGCTCCAGGTCTTTGATAATTACCTGACCGGCCACGCACGTGAGCATCGGCTGGGTCGTCCGCACGCGTCTCCCGGGTTTATTTTTAGCCGGCGAGATGAACAGGTTTCATTAGAGATCCGACTGATGTGCAGGGAGGTGACGGGGGCGCAGCGTCCCCAGAAACACAGCCGGAGTCATTAGACATTCAACAAAAGTAGGCCATCCGCGGCTAGACTCGCTCGGCTTTGAGAGGGGAAGAGGAGGATGAGGAAGGTGGAGTGGAGAGACATTGATGACTTACTCACACCCAAACGCAATCGCAGCCAATTAAGATGCCAGAGGAGGAGAGGAATCTGACGGATTCTAGTCGGGCATCAATAATGCCGCTTGGTTAATTAGTCGGGCGCATTAAAAAGAGCACAGATAAAGGAGAATTCTTTATTTTTAGAGCTGTCAATCAATTTAGAAATGTCACAGAATAAATTATAGAACAACAAGATATGATGATTAATTAGTCAAACTAGTCGCATATCAATTTGACAGATTATTTTGTGCCTCTTAGACGAGAGGAGCGTCAAACAGATCTCAGAATATTGTTTTATTTCATATTCACACAGTGTTTTGTTCATGAATGTACATAAAACGTTCCTGTTTTTTCAGCGTCTCGCATCATGAGCGCTGACAGCCGACGCGCAAACTTATTATATTTATAATATATTATTTATAATATTGTATTAATATTAGAATATTAATTATATATTTAAAATGTTTGTACTATATACTAATTAAATTACATGCACAATATATATGTGTATATACACTCACCTAAAGGATTATTAGGAACACCTGTTCAATTTCTCATTAATGCAATTATCTAATCAACCAATCACATGGCAGTTGCTTCAATGCATTTAGGGGTGTGGTCCTGGTCAAGACAATCTCCTGAACTCCAAACTGAATGTCAGAATGGGAAAGAAAGGTGATTTAAGCAATTTTGAGCGTGGCATGGTTGTTGGTGCCAGACGGGCCGGTCTGAGTATTTCACAATCTGCTCAGTTACTGGGATTTTCACGCACAACCATTTCTAGAGTTTACAAAGAATGGTGTGAAAAGAGAAAAACATCCAGTATGCGGCAGTCCTGTGGGCCAAAATGCCTTGTTGATGCTAGAGGTCAGAGGAGAATGGGCCGACTGATTCAAGCTGATAGAAGAGCCACTTTGACTGAAATAACCACTCGTTACAACCGAGGTATGCAGCAAAGCATTTGTGAAGCCACAACACGCACAACCTTGAGGCGG
>CM077216.1:2549710-2617210 GCA_039654625.1 Rhinogobio ventralis
AGGCATTAGTTCAGTTAGAGCATTTAAGTAGCTTTTATAAACGTGCCCTAGAAAAAAACATTACTGGTGTGCATCTTAAGACAAAACAATGACATTGGCATATTTTAAGATCTGTCAGTGCAAGTTGCTTTGAGTTAAAACAGCTCAAACATGCATTTTAATCTAGGACTAGCTTAAGCCTTGTCTCTATATTTTATGTTTGGTATATATACACCGATCAGGCATAACATTATGACCCCTGACAGGTGAAGTGAATAACACTGATGATCTCTTCATCACGGCTCCTGTTAGTGGGTGGGATATATTAGGCAGCAAGTGAACATTTTGTCCTCACAGTTGATGTGTTAGAAGCAGGAAAAATGGGCAAGCGTAAGGATTTGAGCGAGTTTGACAAGGGCCAAATTGTGATGGCTAGACGACTGGGTCAGAGCATCTCCAAAACTGCAGCTCTTGTGGGGTGTTCCCGGTCTGCAGTGGTCAGGATCTATCAAAAGTGCTCCAAGGGAGGAACAGTGGAGAACCGGAGACAGGGTCATGGGCGGCCAAGGCTCATTGATGCACGTGGGGAGCGAAGGCTGGCCCGTGTGGTCCGATCAAACAGACAAGCTACTGGAGCTCAAATTGCTCAAGAAGTTAATGCTGGTTCTGATAGAAAGGTGTCAGAATACACAGTGCATCGCAGTTTGTTGCGTATGGGGCTGCATAGCCGCTGACCGGTCAGGGTGCCCATGCTGACCCCTGTCCACCGCCGAAAGCACCAACAGTGGCACGTGAGCATCAGAACTGGACCACGGAGCAATGGAAGAAGGTGGCCTGGTCTGATGAATCACGTTTTCTTTTACATCACGTGGATGGCCGGGTGTGTGTGCGTGGCTTACCTGGGGAACACATGGCACCAGGATGCACTATGGGAAGAAGGCAAGCCGGCGGAGGCAGCGTGATGCTTTGGGCAATGTTCTGCTGGGAAACCTTTGGTCCTGCCATCCATGTGGATGTTACTTTGACACGTACCACCTACCTAAGCATTGTTGCAGACCATGTACAGCCTTTCATGGAAACGGTATTCCCTGGTGGCTGTGGCTCTTCCAGCAGGATAATGCTCCTGACACAAAGCACAAATAGTTCAGGAATGGTTTGAGGAGCACAACAACGAGTTTGAGGTGTTGACTTGGCCTCCAAATTCCCCAGATCTCAATCCAATCGAGCATCTGTAGGATGTGCTGAACAAACAAGTCCGATCCATGGACGCCCCACCTCACAACTTACAGGACTTAAAGGATCTGCTGCTAACATCTTGATGTCAGATACCACAGCACACCTTCAGTGGTCTAGAGGAGTCCATGCCTCGACGGGTCAGGGCTGTTTGGGCAGCAAAAGGGGGACCAACTCAATATATGATCGGTGTATATATATATATATAATATAGATATTATAGATATTTTATTTTGTATTTATATAAAATATGATGTATAATTATATAATATATATATGATATGTCATTTCTGTTTATACATAACAATGGGAAATATATAATGATGAAATATACACTCACCTAAAGGATTATTAGGAACACCATACTAATACTGTGTTTGACCCCCTTTCGCCTTCAGAACTGCCTTAATTCTACGTGGCATTGATTCAACAAGGTGCTGAAAGCATTCTTTAGAAATGTTGGCCCATATTGATAGGATAGCATCTTGCAGTTGATGGAGATTTGTGGGATGCACATCCAGGGCACGAAGCTCCCGTTCCACCACATCCCAAAGATGCTCTATTGGGTTGAGATCTGGTGACTGTGGGGGCCATTTTAGTACAGTGAACTCATTGTCATGTTCAAGAAACCAATTTGAAATGATTGGAGCTTTGTGACATGGTGCATTATCCTGCTGGAAGTAGCCATCAGAGGATGGGTACATGGTGGTCATAAAGGGATGGACATGGTCAGAAACAATGCTCAGGTAGGCCGTGGCATTTAAACGATGCCCAATTGGCACTAAGGGGCCTAAAGTGTGCCAAGAAAACATCCCCCACACCATTACACCACCACCACCAGCCTGCACAGTGGTAACAAGGCATGATGGATCCATGTTCTCATTCTGTTTACGCCAAATTCTGACTCTACCATCTGAATGTCTCAACAGAAATCCAGACTCATCAGACCAGGCAACATTTTTCCAGTCTTCAACTGTGAGCTCGTGCAAATTGTAGCCTCTTTTTCCTATTTGTAGTGGAGATGAGTGGTACCCGGTGGGGTCTTCTGCTGTTGTAGCCCATCCGCCTCAAGGTTGTGCGTGTTGTGGCTTCACAAATGCTTTGCTGCATACCTCGGTTGTAACGAGTGGTTATTTCAGTCAAAGTTGCTCTTCTATCAGCTTGAATCAGTCGGCCCATTCTCCTCTGACCTCTAGCATCAACAAGGCATTTTCGCCCACAGGACTGCCGCATACTGGATGTTTTTCCCTTTTCACACCATTCTTTGTAAACTCTAGAAATGGTTGTGCGTGAAAATCCCAGTAACTGAGCAGATTGTGAAATACTCAGACCGGCCCGTCTGGCACCAACAACCATGCCACGCTCAAAATTGCTTAAATCACCTTTCTTTCCCATTCTGACATTCAGTTTGGAGTTCAGGAGATTGTCTTGACCAGGACCACACCCCTAAATGCATTGAAGCAGCTGCCATGTGATTGGTTGATTAGATAATTGCATTAATGAGAAATTGAACAGGTGTTCCTAATAATCCTTTAGGGGAGTGTAATAAATAG
Organism: Rhinogobio ventralis; assembly: GCA_039654625.1. Classification (NCBI taxonomy): domain Eukaryota; kingdom Metazoa; phylum Chordata; class Actinopteri; order Cypriniformes; family Gobionidae; genus Rhinogobio; species Rhinogobio ventralis. The sequence continues at coordinate 2,552,476 of CM077216.1, forward strand.
TATATTTAGTATGTAATAAATTGTATATTTAGTCACCCGGATATGATTATTATATATTTAAATGTTTATGTAAATGTATGCAAATTCATTTATGTAAATAATAAATATTCATTAACCATATATAAAATTAATCAGGTTTTATGTTGAAACCAGGCATACTTGATTATATTTTTATGTAATTTATATATGGTGTTATGTTTTTATTTTTTGTAACTTTACGCTGCTCCTTATGCACAGTTAAAATGAAGGGTTTTTTGCTGTAGAAATCAGCGCTAACTCCGAAATTAGCATGGATATTAACTATGACTAATAATACAGCAGGGTCATCTTCACTTCTTAATTATAACTGAATAAATGAGCTGTGACGATAATGACCCGTATCAAACACTGGCAGCTCTGAACTGGTTTATTCCACAGTATTGAGGACAGGATAACAGACTCTACGCTTGTGATTCCACTTCTTATAGCTCGTACAGAAACGCTTTTTGTCTATAAAGTGGCTCAAGATGTTTAAAATCAAATAGCATTTGCATAACCCTCGCAGGGCTGCGTGTCTATTGGCTTGTGATAAATAATTGATTTGAATATGTAAATGTGCAGCTTGACACCTCAGGAGACGGAGTGTGTGTGTAGCTTAGCAACACACGTGTGTGGTCAGTTGTTAGGCAACCCTGTGGAGGCGGTTGTAAGGAGTCTGTGTGTGTGTGTGTGAGTGAGTGAGTGAGTGTGTGAGTTTGTGTATGTCTGTGTGTCTGTGTGTGTGTGTGTGTACCTTGTTTGGCTATACTTGTGAGGGGTCAAATGTCCTCACTTATATAGTAAAATATTATGACAACTCACTAGTGAGGACATTTGACTGGTCCTCACTAGTTAAAAATGCTTATAAATCGGCCAAAACATGTTTTTATTTTAATCTATTGTTTTGCACGTTTCTGGGATGGGTAGGTTTAAGGATAGGGATTGGGTTAGGGGATAGAAAATATCATTAACCTGATATAAAGTCAATGGAAGTCTATGCAATGTCCTCACTAATATAGTGAAACAAACATGTGTGTGAGTGAGTGAGTGAGTGAGTGAGTTTGTGTGTGTGTGTGTGTGTGTGTGTGTGTGTGTGTGTGTGTGTGTGAGAGAGACGAGAGAAAAGTGCTATAGTTGTGTGTGAGTGAGTGAGTGAGTGAGTGAGTGTGTGTGATGAGAGAAATGTGCCATTATTGTGAGTGAGTGAGTGAGTGAGTGAGTTAGTGTGTGTGTGTGTGTGTGTGAGTGAGTGAGTGAGTGTGTGTGGTTGATGAGAGAAAAGTGCTATTGTTGTGAGTGAGTTAGTGAGTGAGTGAATTAGTGTGTGTGTGTGAGTGAGTGAGCAAGTGTGTGAGAGAGAGAGTGAGTGTGTGAGTAAGTGTGTGTACTCACACTGGCACTCTTTGCAGCAGGATCCTGACACATACGCCGGGGCCGTACCATCAGGACACTCGAGCGGGGGGCACAAAATCTTCTCACATCGGACAGTCCCGTTCTACAGAAGGTCAAACGTTCAGTCAGTGCTGGAGATCTACTGGTGAGTAGCTTGTAGTATTTTAGTAATGCTAAATGTTCAAAGTTGTTAAACTACAGTCAAGAGGTTGTTTTGTATTTTACTTTAGTACAAGTAAAAATGCAACACAGTGATTTCTGCAAGGATGGTTCATAAGAGTGACCCAGATTTGTTAAATGATTCACAAAATGATTCTGTAAATGATTCACAAAATGATTCGGTAAATGATTCAAACAATGATTCGCTAAACGATTCAGTAAATACTTTGCTGAAAGATTCTGTAAAATTATTCACAAAATGTTTATCTAAATGATTTGATAAACGAATGATTCACAGTATGAATTGATATAAACATAAAGCTATAACGATAACTATAATGAATTATAGGGTTAAGGCCTGTTCACACCGGGATGATTTTCGCGCGCGTTTAACGCCTCGTGACTAAACAAAGGGCACCAATGTGAGTGTGCACACCGATGCGCAAAACGGCAGGCGTAAAAGCATCATTTAAAAAAAAAAACGCCTTGGGTTCGTTTTGTTGTTTTGAACTGAAAAACTGGCCGACACAACTTGGTGGCGCTCAAGCATTCGCACACATTAGCGAAGAAGAAATCTTCGAACTCGTTGATGGACATTCTAAAATACCCCCGAAAACGTTTATGATACGTTTTCAGCTCTTGTATCAGTCGATAGAACTCCCCATGTTCTTCTCTTAACTATGGGATGTATCCAATATCGGCATCTTTTCCGTTGTCTTTCCACATTCAACAGAACAATAATGTCTTCATCGCTGGAGCTGCTGCTTGAGATATCCATGTTCTAGTATGTGAGTAAGTTATGTGTGTTTTGGAAAGCATGTAAATACCATAGCGTGTTAAAAAATATGGACGTAGTGTCCGTGACGTCACCCATAGGATTCTGAAGAGCAGTTTTGAAGCTGGAGTAGGGACGAGCTGGCCTTTGCCATCTTAGCAGCGCGTCATTGCGCGTCATTCCCGGATAACAGAAAATGGGCAAAGAGGCGGGACGTGGGCGGAGCTGAGGTGGCGTGATGACTAACAGACAGCAGACAAACGGCTATCCACCTGTCACTCAAAGTGGCCACGCCCCTTAATTATGCAGAACTTTAAGGCTTTATATAATGTAAACGAATGAGCTATGAAAAATTCACCCCCCTCACAGTTGTCATATAGATATATAGACCAAAACCACAATTTGTACCAGGCTGTAAACATGTTTTTTTTCTGTTGTAAAGTTGGGCATTTTAACATGGAGCTCAATGAGATTCTGTTCCCTTCTGGAGCCTGTCTCTAGCGGCCAGTCGATGAATAGCAGTTTAAGTCACTTCCGTATTGGCTTCAAGAGAAACTGGGGGAGGTTGCCTGTATTGTAAATACTGTCTCTCTTCTTCTTCTTTTGCATGACAAGCGAGTGTCAGAAGCAAGTTGCACAGCGTCACCTTGTGTACCGGGCTATTTCTGTTTCTCAATAAGCACCATCTATTGTCAGGGAGTGAATTTGCACATTAACTCCATGCATCGCCAGTGAAAATCGCTTGGGTGTGAACACAAAGACACGCCGAAAAACGCTGGCGATAAGCGCGTGCGATAATCATCCCGGTGTGTACAGGCCTTTAGGGTTAGGGTTAATGTGACAATAATGTAATATATTACTTAAATGATTTGTTAAATTATTCACTAAATGGATAACTGAATAAATCAGACTTTTGAATCAGACAACATTTAATTTAATTTAATTTAATGTAATGTAATGTAATTTAATTTAATTTAATTTAATTTAATTTAATTTAATTTAATTTAATTTAATTTAATTTAATTTAATTTAATTATTGAATAAGTCAACTATTTGCCAATGGCTTTGAAAAAAATTATTTAATTCAAGATATATTCCTTGAACAAGTCGTATCTTTCACAATTTTACTTCTCAAGTAAATTGACGTTGTTTTAATGTTTAATGTAATGATAATTTACTGAAAGATGAGATACAATTTAAAAAAAACAACATAATTTGAGTAACTATGTGACATGGCATTCGGTATATATGTATATCCATTTTTCATCCCAAACATAGATTTCCAAGCCTCAGAGTCTGAAGGAACTCGCGTCTCCCTAAAGCATGACATCCGTCACTTTAAGCCAAATTAAGATAATGTTCATTTCACAAACTAACTTCCTGCTGGCTGTTTCACTGGGACGCCTGTCTCATCCGGACCGGTCTGTTTGGACACTCGGAGCGCATTAGAGAGCGGCTAGCGCCTGTCAGAGGAGCACAGGGACTTCTAAAGATAGGACAGAATCCCTCCGGCTGTCACTTTGCATTCGGCACAATATTCGCCTTACTCGCAGATAATAAATGTGTAATGAGTAAGACAGAAAGACGAGAGGGAAACCTTTCAGCGTGTTCCCTGTGAAACGATACACTGATCCCGACTTCACATCTGTGTTTACATTAGGTCTGCTACACGCTGAGGATGTGTGTAAGTGGAACGTTCTGTTGCGTCTGACCTTTGAGACATGCAAATCTCGCTGCCATTTCAGTGTTTACAGAACAAGCTCACTGCTAATTAGCTAATTGCAGACTGCCTGATTGGCTGTGCGGTGCTTGATTAAATGCCATTCAACTAGCAATGCTCGGTTTGTAGACGGCATGAAAATTTCCATGGGATTTTACATGCTTTTGTTCAGGAATATATGAAGCATTTTCAAGCACAAGATGGCGCTACTTAGTACACTAGCTAGTTATCATGCCATTTAATGACACTACTGACCAATCACAAGTTGAGATGAGTGACAGATGAGTGATGAAACTCTTTCATTTCAGCTGTGCAAAATATTCTCTCTTAATAGCAAGTTCTTAATTTTTTTGGCTTGTATTTTTGTATGTTCACAGTGAGGTCTGTTCACACCAAGAACGATAACTACATAACAATAACTATAACGATAATTATAACTATAAAGATAGCTATAACAATAACTATAATAACTATAACCATAAGAACTATAACTATAAAGATAACTATAACAATAACTATAATGATAGCTATAAATATAACGATAACTAGAATAATATCTATAATGATAGCTATAACTATAATAACCATAACAATAACTATAACGATTACTATAATAACTATAATGGTAACTAAAGCAATAACTATAATGATAACTATAACCATAACCATAACGATATCTAATAATGATAGCTGTAACGATAACTAATGATAACTATAATGATAACTTTAACTATAATGTTAACTATAAATATAATGATAACTGTAACCATATCTATAGTGGTATCTATAGCAATAACTATAACGATAATTTTAATGATAACTATAACGATAATTATTAAGATCCCTATAATGATAACTAGCAATAACTGTAATAATAACTATAATGGTAACTATAACGATAACTTTAATGATAACCGTAATGGTAACTATAGCAATAACTATAACGATAAAACTTTAACGATAACTATAATAGCAATATCTATAATGATAACTTTAATGATAACTGTAATGGTAACTATAGCAATAACTATAACGATAACAATAATGAAAACTATAATGATAACTATATTAGTCAACATATAGTATAGTTTAGGCTGCAGTTTTGTCGCCTGTCGCTTTAAATGCTCGAGGTCTTTAAAGCAGGATGGATTCTGATTGGCTGTCGAAGTTTTTATCATTCATCAGCTGGAAAAATAAATCATCCTGAAAGTGGTTCCAACTGTATAGTTCCTCTGTGTCGTTATCGTTATAGTTGGGTTGTGAGTTTTGGTTAATATAGTTATCAATATAGATATCATCCTTGGTGTGAACGGTCCTTTACTCCATATTTCTCATGTGTAAATAGCAGTCTTTGCAATTGTATCTACCATAGTATAAACGTTCTCCAGCACTGACACATATACCTGTGTTTGTGGTAAGAGACTCACCGAGCACGTGCAGTTCTTGCACCCATCTGTCCACGTCTGCTCCTCTCTGTAGGTCACTCCCTTCACGTGACACGTTCTCTCGCAGTAACACGAGTCCAGACCTTTCATCTTCTCCTCGGCCAGAGACAGCTGAGAAGAGAAGCACGGAGGGGTGAGGACGCGGATAACAAATCCCCACCTCACCCCAATTAAACTCCATTTCTGACAGAAAACAGATGAGGAAACGTCTGTAGTTGATTGATTATTTGCGATGGGACGTTTGCATGTTTCATTTAGCCAGTGTGATTTCGACACGCTCGATCAGAGGAGTTTTTCCTCATCAGCGCCAGAGTTTTGTGCAGTTGGCAGCTGTGAGTTATTACAACAGCATAAACAAGCCTTTAAATTCATAGCACAGACGCAACCCAGATGTTCCTAAAACTGAGCTCGGATTCATCTGTCAAACAAAAACAGAAGAAATGTGCTGCGTTTACTGCCAGATCAGGACTGAGACGTTCAGCTGAGTTGAAAATACTTTCAAATATCAATTTGAGAAACCAAAGAAGATGCAGAACTTTAATTACTAGATTTAAGCTGGAACGAAATTCATAATTGTACATTTTTCAGTATGAATTACCCATAAACGTGTTCATATACACAACATATGGAATATATACAGATACACTGTAAAAAACGATATGATCAATAAGTTAGGTTTTTACATTGCTTTAACTCATCAAAAGTAATTTTCAACTTTTTTTTCATTATACAATACAAGATTCAACTTAAGTCAGTTTAAAGTCATTTAAGTTGCAATGACTTAAACATTCTGATTGTACTTAAAATTTAAGGCAGCAACTTTTTTTACAGATACATTAGATGATATTAATACTGAATATTAGAAATGCCTCCTATTTACACAAAAAAAAAGGATTTACTTTAAAGCAAATTACTAAGAAACGACAAGTAACACATTGAATTAGAAGTGAAATGTTGAAGTAGAAAGACTTGCAACACTGCAAAAAATGATGTTCTTCTTCAGTCTTGTTTTCCAGCACAAATATCTAAACATTTTTAAATCAAGATTATTTTCCCTTTGAATTAAGTTTATTTTTCTGACTCCATTGGCAGATATTTGTTCTTGTTTTAAGCATAAACTATTCTTTTAGTAAACAAGACTTAATATATGAAGTCATTTTGCTTCTCCAGTAAATGTATCTTGATTTAAAGCCAGACACCCCGGGTGAATAGTAATAAAATTAACTACTAGATATCAGCATACTTCCCTAGTTGATTGATTACATTAAGAATTGCAAACATTTTTTGAATTACAAATTTTCTGTAATATTTTGTTTAAATAAGCAAATGAGGTGTCTAATTTGCATGAATTTCTAGAACAAAAATCTGAACATAGGTTTTTACTGAGGGGATTTTGGATATCTCTTTTTATTACTCCACAAATCAGAAAATACTGCCAGAAAAAAGACATTTTCACATTTTTTTTAGGAATATATATATGAACAAACCCCTTGTTAAAACCCTTCAGAATATAGATATGAATAGTTTTGGTGTGTATAAGTGCTGCTGAAGTGGAGGAAAAACTCATTTTGTGGAAACGGCGTTTAAAGATATGTGCTGTAATTGAAATCTACAGACGCAAAGAGATAAAGGGCTAAAAAAGATGCACTTAAAAGTGTATTTTGGATGCTTTATTTCCACTAGTCTGAAAAAACACTTTATGAAAAGCCAAAAAGCGCAAAATCTCAAAATTGACTGAAAAAAATGCCTGTGTTGGAAAACAAGACAGAAACACCGAGGAAGAACATCTCTTTTTTTTGCACTGCAAATAGTATTTTCTTGTAAAAAAATTTTTGTTTTATTTACAACTTCGAAAAATCTTTTTTTATTTAGTTTATTTAAAGGTGCGCTACAGAATTCTGGCCTCTCTATCGCCATCGCTGGTTGAAAGATAAAGTTGCAAGTAACTTGATTTTTGATTAATCTGATGGAGATTCCACATTGAAAATAAAAGTGTATTAAATAAGAATTAATGCAATAATTACATTTTGTTTCAAAACTAGTGAAATTCCCCAGTTGTGTTAATGTGGCTGTCATTCCGTTTCACATTCCAGCTGATGAAATGAAATTAAGCCAATTATTCAGTTGTGATTTTGAGTTTGTCACCTTGCTGGAGGTTTTGGCCAAGATGTCCTGAAGTTCCATGATCTTCTGCACGAGTCCATGAAAGTCATTGCAGGTCGGACAGGCTAAAAAAGAGACGTAAATGACATGCGTTTATCATAACGGAAGGACTAAACATTTGTGCATGATTAACATCACAAGTAAAGTAATTAACGGCACGTACTACGGTTGAGGTCTGGGCATTGTGTGATGAATCCTTGAGGCATTACAAGGATCTGAAGGTCTTGCATCACTCCCTGCATTGAAAACACGGCAATCAGTTCACACACAAGATTAGATCAGAGCTGAATCTGAAACATTCATTACATTTAATGACACTTTGCATTGCATTAAATATAATTGAGCTCTCAGCAAACTTAAACCTTAAGCTGCTCTAATAAATTATGTGCATGCAAACGTTCTGACCCAAAAACAAAAATGTGTGCAATTATTAACGTGGAAACGTAAAGAATGCCCCTCTATACAGTCACCAGCAGTCCTTCGGCAGAGCATCATGGGTAAAATCCTGCTGGAGGTTCTGAAATTGTGGCTTTTAGATGTTCAAGGATGCTTTTATTTGCTCAGCAGAATATGAACAGAAAGCTTAAGTGCTAAAAACACTATTAGGAGAGCAGAAGGACGGACGCGGATGAGCCTGACCTTCTCCCAGGACATGTTCTCTGGATTAGCACCTGTTAAGCCATATTGCTTTTTTCATAGCTTTGATTTGCAGTTTATATTTAGAGGTTTTATCTCCGTGTCGAATCAAACTTGCACATTTTATTCAGGATTCAGTCCAACTGATGCCGGATGCCATGTGGAGATTATCCTTTATTATAATCAACATGATCGGGAGGTATTTGTGTGGAATAGTGCAGTTTTTAATGCAAAACATATATCAACATACTGACAGTTTCTAAAATGTACACGCTTATGTTTGTACCTTATGTACATGCATAAGAGCCTGTATGTTTCTGAAGTTGTCGATACATCAATATTAAGAGTCAAGAACGCATTAAATTGATCAAAGGTGACAGTAAAGTTTATGATTTATATTTCAAATAAATGCTGTTCTTTTGAACTTTCTATTCATCAAAGAATCCTGAGATATAAAATGCATCAACGTTTCCACAAAAGTATCAACACTGATAATAATCAGTGTTTCTTGAGCATCAAATCCTCATATCAGAATGATTTCTAAAGGGTCATGTGACACTGAAGACTGGAGTAATGATGATAAATTCAGCTTTGATCACAGGAATAAATTACACTTTACTATATATTCACATAGAGAACAGCTATTTTGAATTGTAATAATATTTCACAATTTTAACTGAATTTACTGTATTTTTGATCAAATTAAATGCAGCCTTGGTGAGCAGAAGAGACTCAAAAGTTATTGTATCTCTAAAGTGCTGCTGTTTCCAATATTTTGTCTGAATAACATTGTAATAACCTTGTTTGCATGTTGGTCGCACATGGTAATCAAGGTTATTACGATTTTCTTTTTTTAAATGTATATTTATATATTTAGTCTGTTAGTTTTCACACCATGAATGTTAATTACATTTTTTATTGCATTTTTCTGGAATATTTAAGTTGTGTGTTTTAGAGCAGCTAACTTTAACTCTAATAATTCATGGTAATAATTCATTTAATAGTAGTTGGAGCCTTTCAATTGCATTTCACACTCCAAAAATGATGTTTTTCCTCAGTATTTCTGTCTTGTTTTCCAGCACAAATATCATAACATTCCTAAATCAAGATTTACAGGAGAAGCAGAATGACTGGAGATATTGAGTCTGAAAAATGTATCAAAACGAGAACAAATATCAGCCATTAATATTAAGGAGTTGGCACTTTCTTAAGAATTTAAGAAAGACAGAAATACTGAGGAAAAGCCTTTTTTTCTCTCTCTCTTTTTTTAGGTGTCATTGACAAAACCAAACCACACATTTTCAGGACACCGTATGAACATTCACAGCCTGTTTGAGACGTTGAAAACTTCTCATCCAGCAGCTTTTGGCACGGCAGTACAAACCCGAACCCTGTGAAGAAGTTCCCGACTCGTCACGGTAATCAAATGCTGCACTCAGACTCCAGCGGAGATGAAACCGGCGCTTGAGAGCGGCCCGTGCGTGGGGAAACGCGGCGGGTTTAATAGGAGGTGGGCAAGGCCGCGCACTCTGGTAATTGGACATAATACGCATCGCGGAGAGGAAATGATGTGGGTGGCAGGAGCGTAATAACAGCTCCCAGTCGCCGCTGTCCCACTCTGATAAGCAAAACAAGCAGATACATATTGAATTTGTTTCATATGTGCCCTAATTTGATTGGCCTCCATCCGCTGGCCGCGCGGCGTCGCGTATAAACACTCTGTCGCATGGCAACCGGCCCAGAAAGCCTTTATTTTGCCCCTCGCAGGAGCAGAGCGCCGTGACTTATGAGAAATTGTTTTTCAAATTGTCTTGCCTCTTCAATTTTCCAACCATAAATTCAAAAGCAGATGCAGGTTTCTCCAGATTCTCCATGGCAATGAGAGGGAAATAGAGGTGAACGCTCTGGATTTATAGGAACTCGGGAGGTAATTTAGTTTCTCTGCGAGTCAGCAAACGCATGCACACACACACACACACTCGTCCGGTCAACAAGTGTGGAGTCTTCACTAATCGAACGGTGATGGTGCCTTTGATCACCGGCGACTCAATATTTCTGAGTGCAAACGGCCACTCCGACACCCATCACGTCTAAAGCAGCCTTTCTGCGTAATGTTCCAGGAGAAGTGAATTGGTGGAAGATGAAAGCCTTGGACATGATGGAAATGAAACGGCAGATATCTGTGATTTTGTATGCAAATAAGAGACAGAAACACGCTTTTTTTTTACTTGAGCGGTTACACGCTAATCAGCGTCTCCGTGGAGACAGAAGCAGGGGGCGGGGTGAGAAAGATCGTCAAGAACCGCAAACGACCTCTAGCCTCCCATCTGCCAATTAACTCTGGAGATATTTAACAACCTGAACGACACTTCACATCTTAAAGAGGCTCGATGACACACACTCACTCACACACTCACACACACAAACACACTCATACACACACACACTCTCTCTCTCTCACTCACACACACACACACACTTTATAAACCGCTTCAAATAAGTGTGCTGGTTTTATAGTCTGATAAACCACAATAGTAGGGTGTGAATTACACATCAAATCTTTCCTTTCACATTAGTGTCCATGCATATAGCACACTGCACTCAAAACATATTTAGGCCTGAATTTATGATTTATGTCTTTGAATTGCATATAAAATTTATGTGATGCATATTAAACGGGTCAGATTTCTATAATAGTGCTAACAAACTGGATGTGTTTTAAATACACACATATATTTATCATCAATAAATACTAAATATATATATATATATATATATACATTATTTAGTAAATCTACTGTATGCATGATACAGTAAACTGTTGCACGCTGCGTTATATTACATAATGCACGTGTTGTCATATGTTGCATGTGTCCGGCATGATGCTAGCAACACAAAACTCATGGGTTTGACTCTTAGAAAATGCATATACTGATAAACAATGCATAGATTGGCCGTCTGCCGAATGCATAAAATGCTATTTTGCATTTTTAATCCATCTTTTTTTGTCAGTCTGATCAAATAATGAGTGAAGTTACTGTACATTGTAAGTACATTGCATTTTATACCATGCATGTATACAGAAAAGCCATAGAAGTAGCCTCTGTTTGCTCATGTGCATGTGTGGCGATTCGTGCTTCTTCTGTGGGGTGAAGATACCTTGAATAATCCATGAGCGCCGTTTCTCTGTCCGACCCAGAACGACGTGTCTTCTGGGATCTCCATCAGAGGAACCGCTACCACCCGCTCGTAGATTCTGACCAGAAACGCCACAATAAACATCAAAATAGCAGCGAAATTTCATGATTCTTGATATCAATTTCAATAGCACTGGCAGATTTTCTCACTTGTTTTAACTTCTCAAGTACATTTATCTTGTTTCAAGGATGTTTAGATATTTTTACTGGAAAACACGTAAAAAAGACTGAGGGGTCCGTGGAAAATCTAGAGAAAAAACATGAGAAATGTAAATAAATAAAAGAATAAGATTAAAATAAATAAATAAGTTATTAAATGTTAAATTAACATGGTAAAACGTGTTAAAAAATTGTTTTTTAATTAAATTAAAATAAAATAAGTAAATAAATACATTTGCTTACTTTATTATAAAATTAAATAATTTCTTATTTATACATTTGCTTAAAAGTCTAGAGAAAAAAAAAGAAAAGAAAAAAATAGTAAATAAATAAATTAGATTCAATAAATAAATGATTGAATGTTAAATTAACATATGATAAAAATTTGAAAAGAAGAAAGAAAAAGAATGAATGATAAAATTTAAATAAATAGATGAGATTAAAATAAATATATGTGGCCTAGAGTAAAGCTGTAAAAATGTGAATATAAAAATAATAATAATAACATTAAAATAAGTAAATAAAAAAAATTGGCTGAAATAAACGTGCAAAAGTTTGAGAAATACCATAATATATATATATAACTTATTTAATCACTTATTTATTTATTTTAAACTAATTTATTTATGTACTTAACAATTAACAATTAATATAAATTGATACAAATTTTATTTAAATAAACAAATAAATGATACATTTAACAGTGTGTAGAAAAGATATATAATAAAGTAACTTAATAGAAACTAATGTTTTATATATATATATATATATATATATATATATATATATATATATTTATATATATATATATTTATATATATATATATTTATATATATATATATTTATATATAATATAATTTTTTTGTGTATTAATTGGGTGTTTATAAAAGACAGATGGGGGTCCCTCACACGAGGATGTTCATATTTGGGGGTCTGGGTTTGAAAAGCCCTGCACTACAGTATTGCTGTACCTGTTGCAGTCTACATAGAGCGCCACATGTGATGCGCTGATGGCCACGGACACTTTGTGCCACTGGTCGTCGGCGAGCGTGTAGGGGAAGATCTCTGTATACGTCTGCTGGCCTTTGGTCTGGAAATGAAGACGCACTTCGCTCTTCTGTCCGCTGCTCTCCAGCTCCAGCAATCTGCAGAAACACACACAGAGAGAGTCAAAATGACGCCCCAAATTACGCACTATACAGCCCCTCCCACTTCCTTATAAGGAAATCTGTGACAGTCGAGTGCATGAAGTGTCCAACATTCCACACTTTGTTTTTTTCCCGGTTCATTAAGTGCATCTTCTGAGTATTTAAAGTGCACTTTTTCTTTTTGGAATGTTCAGTGTGAACACATGCACTACTCGCACTATTTATACTATAAAACGGCATAGAGTAGTGCATGACTACACGAATTGGGACGCAGGTAATAACAGTCATTTATTCACCTCTGTCATCGTATTTCTTCTGATCACATTAAGCGTTGTTGGTTAAATCAAATCTCTAGTTCGAAGTTTAAAAGTTCAGTGTGTGAGTTTCTGCTCCAGTCAAGTCAAGTGGTTTATATTTTGACCCGCAACACATTTTTGAGTTGTCGGAAATACAGATTAACCTAGAATGCTTTTCTTGAAATTGCGTGAGTTATTCTCATCTAGAGTCGTGAGCTTGCCTGCAAAGTTGCGACTCGCTAAGGTGTCATTTACCACTCCAAATTCAGAAATGAATTTTTTCCAGAGCTGTATATATATATATATATATATATACACACACACAAACACATATATTATATATTTACAAACATTTATGTTAGATGCAATTATTGCGATTTGACAGCACTAATATAAAGGCTTTAACATAAAAAAAGGCTCTAACATAAAAGTTTGTAAATATGTGTGTGTGTGTATGTGTGTGTGTGTGTATATATATATATATCTATACAGCTCTGGAAAAAAATAATTTCTGAACTTGGAGTGGTCTCTTAATTTTTTCCAGAGCTGTATATATATATATATATATATATATATATATATATATATATATATATATATATATATATATATATATATATTAGTATATTAGATGCGATTAATTGATTTGATTGTAATGAATCTTAGAATACATTGTATGATCTCATGAATAATTGTAACCACAGTTATAAAACATTATAATACTTAATTACTTAAGTTACAAATTTAGAAAGTATAATGCATTAAAACACACGACAAAAAAACAGGGTAACACTTTACTTAAAGCCTTTATGTATAATGCATCATAACAGTATTTTGAATGCATTTATTATGCCTTGTAATGCACCTTATAATGCATTGTATGGTCTCATGAATAATTGTAATCACAGTTATAAAACATACACTTTTAGAAAGTATAATGCATTAAAACACAACAAAAAACTATTTTAGGTGTAACAAGGAATCTGTGAATATTATAATGCATTTTAACTTTGGTTACAGTCATTTATGAAAAGATATTGCATTATAATGTAGATTATGTATACCTTTATAATGCATTATACACAAAGGCTTTAAGTAAAATGTTACCGAAATTTATATTACGATTGCGATTTTTTACATTAAAAAAAAAACATTTAAAAAAAATTTAAACTACCCATTGGAGGGTATTTACTTTTACATTTATGCATTTGGCAGATGCTTTTGTTTGAAGAAGCTGCATAGGTGTACATTTTTATCAGTTCATGCATTTTGCTGGGAATCAAACTCATGATCTTGGCATTGCAAGTGCCATGCTCTACTGTAAAAGTGAATTGTAGTGAATCCATTTCCGGTCAGTTTGACGCAGAACATAACACTCATACCCAGAATTACATAATGCAAAGGTTAAGAAGAGCTGTGTTGTCAGAATACATAGCAACACCCCGGCAACTGCCCACCACTCCATGTCATTGAGCTGGAGAGATTTGCATAGACGAGCACCACTCACATTTCCCACCAAATTTACAACTATACTTCATAATTTGTGCCTGATAAACATGACTGAGAGCAGAGCACACAGCGGGATCTCTGAGATCAGCCAGACCAGCAAACAAAAGAAGCTGTGTTGCATATTTTGCAGCATCCGCAAATAAAGCGGGCCGAGCACACGCCCCTGAGGCACACCGGCGGTTCCCGCTCGTCTCTAACGACCTGACATGCATCAAACTTTCTAAATGTCCTCCATAATAATATCCCTCGAGATTCTCATCACCTGCTGACCAACACTAATTCTGAACACAGTCAAATATGAGTGCGAGTCCTCGTTGCGAGCACTGCGGGAGTCTGACTTTTATACAATATGAAGCAAAACTATAGTATTTTGTTCAGTATATGACCAAAAGCTCATTTCTGATTGGCCTGATGGGTTTTTTTTTTGCTGGACAATGAAAAAAATCAGATTTCTATTCAAAATCGCACACATTTGCAATGAATATTCATGCTAATAAGCCTTAAGGTTCTCCTGGCATGTTTTACAGAGTTTTTCAATGTACACATGAATGTATTTTGAAGTATTTCCTTTTAAAATTAAAACCATCTACTATAAAAAAAAACACTTTTGTGAATGTGGATCTAGTGTCACAAAATTCATAATTTAGTAGGGATCCACGATAGCCTGGATGCCAGCCGAATTTAGCCCCGCCCACAACATTTGAGCTTGGGAAGTTATTCTGACTAGAATTGAGTATGACGACGTCAGTCTAGATATATCGCCACCATATCTGTATCCAACGATATATGTTCATTTTTAATGTTATTGTTATTGGTCTGATAAGAACATTTGGCTGATATATTAAAGCCGATATAAATAATGTATTATTTCCTTCAGCTGAGACACTTCAGATGTGCACTGTTCACCATGATTGCTTTGAATTGCTTGTAATATGATTGAAATCACTTCAAAATAGTAAAATACAGTTAAAAGGGTAGTTGATTATGATTTGACTTTTTTTTAACTGTAGTGAGTGTGTAATGTTGCTGTTTGAGCATTAACAACATCTGCAAAGTTACGACGCTCAAAGTTCAAAGCAAAGGGAAATATGTTCTTTTACAGAAATCGCCTTTTAAGAATTACAACAAACGGCTGGTAGGGACTACAACGAGTGACATCACTAACCCTAAGATTTACATAAACCCCGCCCCCGGGAACACACAACAAAGGCCGAGCACATTTGGGAGTCGCTCAAGTGGTCATCCGTCTTTCACATTTATCAATACAGTACGAACACAAATGCAATAGCATGTCATAAAAGCAAGATGACAACATAAATTATAATCGTAATTAAACTAAACTATCCCTGTTCTCTCTTCATGCAGCAGATATTCTCTGGCTCATCTTACAACAGTTCCCACACCAGCGGTTTATAGGTTATCATGACAGAATATGCTAATCAATGACTTGAAGATCGTTAACTCATAAATTCATCAACTATCCATTCAGAAGCGTCCTGTCTCATTCTACATGCTGTCACTTCTTCTTGAGTCTCTCCATCATTGTCCGATTGAACATAGAAGGCTGAACAGTTTCGGACATTTTCAGCGCATGTCTGCGTGAGTTAATCAGAGCTGCTAACACGAGCTCTTGAAGCCCCGCCCTCTTCCTGAAAGGGGGCGGGAGCAGCAGCTCATTTGCATTTAAAAGGACACACACAAAAACGTTTTTGCTCACCCTCAAAAAGTGACAATTTTAGCATGCTATAAAACATGACCTGTGGGGTATTTTGAGCTAAAACTTCACACACACACACTCTGGGGACATCAGAGACTTGCTTTACATCTTGTAAAAAGGGGCATTATAGGACCCCTTTAAGTGCAACGTGCAGCGCAAGTCTGTCATATAGACTACATACAATTATAATGGGAACATCATAATTGTGTGTTTGAGACATGGATTTTAATGGTGAAACTTTTGCTTTAGTAATCAAGCTCTCAAAAATTATATAAAAATTTGGATTTAGATTTATTGGCCAATATATCGGTTATCAGTATTGGCCAAAATTTTCATATCGATGCACCCCTTAGTTTTCATAAATTAATAGCAATATAAGCAAAAATGTACTTAGAACGTATTTTTGTTTCTTTAGCTGGGATTCTCCATATGTTTAGTGTCAGGAATGATAAAGTAGTGTTCGGTTGACACTGATATGCATTTTAACTGCAAATGCAAAAAACGCATAAATGTCCATTATAATATTAGATATATTGGTAAGATTTTACAATAAGAGATGCTATAGCTATACATTTGTTATAGTATGTATTAATCTTTGTTAAAATGAGTATTTTGCATTGTTTGTTCATGCTGAATAAAGCCTTTGGAATTAAATTTGGATTTATATTTATATTGGTCAACATATCGGTTATCGGCTCTCACATATAAAGAATTATCGGTTATCGGTATCAGCCAAAATTTGTCATACCAGTGCATCCCCAAAGAAATTCAAGACAGGAGATGCATTCTGGGAAATGTAGTGTTCTTCCACCCAAAAAGTTAATTTAATTAATGTGATGAAATACTAAATACAAATTAAAAACTTGTAAGTAAAAACTGTTGCTTTGTAGTATATTTATAATAAAAATCTAAAGTTTGCAACATTGCAAATGTTTATGTATTTTATCTGCTCACCAAAGCTGCATTTATACAGTAAAAACAGTATTATTGTGAAATATTACTATTTAAAAAAAATCTATTTGAATATTTTTAAAATGTAATTTATTCCATGATATAAAGTTTTTGCTGCTTTTATTTTAGTGGAAACTGTGATACACTACCATTCAAAAGTTTGGGGTAAGTAAAATAATATATATATACTTTTATTAATCAAGGATGCATCAAAAGTGACAGTAAAGATGTTTATAATAATTTCTATTTCAAATATATGCTGTTCTTTTGATTTTTCTATTCATCAAAGAATCCTGAAAAATAAAATGTATGACAGTTTCCACACAAATATGACTGTTTTCATCATTGATAATAATCATAAATGTTTATTGAGCATCAAATCCTCATATGAGAATGATTTCTGAAGGGTCATGTGACACTGAAGACTGGAGTAATGATGATAAATTCAGCTTTGATCACAGGAATAAATTACACTTTACTGTATATTCACATAGAGAACAGCTGATTCACACTGGAGTCATATTTCACTGTTTTACTGTATTTCTGATTAAATAAACGCAGCCTTGGTGAGCAGAAGAGACTAATTCAAACTGATCATTTATGACAGCTTTGCTCATTTGTGTATCAGACTCCACTGGTCGTGCTGCATGTTTGTTTTTGTATATATATATATACACTCACCTAAAGGATTATTAGGAACACCATACTAATACTGCGTTTGACCCCCTTTCGCCTTCAGAACTGCCTTAATTCTACGTGGCATTGATTCAACAAGGTGCTGAAAGCATTCTTTAGAAATGTTGGCCCATATTGATAGGATAGCATCTTGCAGTTGATGGAGATTTGTGGGATGCACATCCAGGGCACGAAGCTCCCGTTCCACCACATCCCAAAGATGCTCTATTGGGTGTTAGATCTGGTGACTGTGGGGGCCATTTTAGTACAGTGAACTCGTCATGTTCAAATTCTGACTCTACCATCTGAATGTCTCAACAGAAATCCAGACTCATCAGACCAGGCAACATTTTTCCAGTCTTCAACTGTCCAATTTTGGTGAGCTCGTGCAAATTGTAGCCTCTTTTTCCTATTTGTAGTGGAGATGAGTGGTACCCGGTGGGGTCTTCTGCTGTTGTAGCCCATCCGCCTCAAGGTTGTGCGTGTTGTGGCTTCACAAATGATTTGCTGCATACCTCGGTTGTAACGAGTGGTTATTTCAGTCAAAGTTGCTCTTCTATCAGCTTGAATCAGTCGGCCCATTCTCCTCTGACCTCTAGCATCAACAAGGCATTTTCGCCCACAGGACTGCCGCATATTGGATGTTTTTCCCTTTTCACACCATTCTTTGTAAACTCTAGAAATGGTTGTGCGTGAAAATCCCAGTAACTGAGCAGATTGTGAAATACTCAGACCGGCCCGTCTGGCACCAACAACCATGCCACGCTCAAAATTGCTTAAATCACCTTTCTTTCCCATTCTGACATTCAGTTTGGAGTTCAGGAGATTGTCTTGACCAGGACCACACCCCTAAATGCATTGAAGCAACTGCCATGTGATTGGTTGATTAGATAATTGCATTAATGAGAAATTGAACAGGTGTTCCTAATAATCCTTTAGGTGAGTGTATATATATATTGTCCTTTATTGTGCACTCCTCTCATCACATTCAATTCAGACGACAAACTCCCAGCCGAAGTAGCGTTTCTGTAGATTGAGCAGTGGCACAGGAAACACCGGCGGATACAGACGAGCTAAACGCCCCTTCACATTGTAATTCCTCTGCGCTGCACGTCTCTATTGAGATTTACTTGAAGGGGGGAGCGTTAATGGGGAAAGCTGCCAAAAAGTCATCAGCCGCCTGCCTGTGCAGACTACCAATTTTTATTTCCTACTCCTCGCAAAAAAATCATCACGCTTGAGAGCATTATTCCAGAGAAGCCAATTACAGATACGCAAGTTTTGATTTATCTACAAACAGGAACCTAATGAGTTCTTTTCCTCTTGCCTTGCATTTCTAGCTCCTGCTGAAAAGAAAGGGAATATCAATACCAGCCCGAGTCGAGCCGAGTGTCAGAGCCACCTGCTTTATCGACTCGGCGTACAGTGTAATTAACATCTTTCACAAGGCCCCATTATGCGCTGACTTCAATAAACACAGTTCAACGAGCACAATTACAGTGAGGACGCCGCCGCTTCACTTCTGCAGCCATGTCGTGATGTTGTTGTCTTCGCAGGAGAAAATATTGTGTTCTTTTTAAACAAGACCCTTATCTGGAGAAACCTGTTGACCTGCTGACCCTCAGAACAGCTGCTGACTCTGAATGAACCTCAAACACAAATGACCCACAATAAGAGCTGTTTTCTGTCAGGATTTAAAGTTTAAACTCTCGAGGGTAGAGTTCCCAACATGCTCTCCTAAATATGACACATTACAGGGAATCTATCTATCCGTCCGTCTGTCCGTCCGTCCATTCATTCATCCATCCATCTGTCTATCCATCCATCCACCATTCATCCGTCTGTCTGTCTGTCTGTCTGTCTGTCCATCCATCCATCCATCCATCCATCCATCTCTCTCTGTCTGTCTATCCATCCATCCATCCATCTCTCTCTGTCTGTCTATCCATCCATCCATCCATTCATCCACCATCCATCATCCACCATTTATCCATCCATCCATCTCTGTCTATCCATTCATCCATCCACCCATCATCTATCCATTCATCCATCCACCATCCATCCATCTATCCATCCATCTCTCTGTCTATCCATCCATCCATCCATCCATCTGTCTGTCTGTCCATCCATCCATCCATCCATCTCTCTGTCATCATCCATCCATCCATCCATGCACCATCCATCCATTTGTCTATCCATCCATCCACCATCCATCCATCCATTCATCCACCATCCACCATCCACCATCCACCATCGATCCATCCATTCATCCACCATCCATCCATCCATCCATCCATCTCTCTGTCTATCCATCCATCCATCCATCCAACCATCCAACCATTCATCCACCATCCATCCATCCATCCATCCATCCATCCATCCACCATCCATTCATCCACCATCCATCCATCCATCCATCTCTCTGTCTATTCATTCATCCATCCATCCATCCATCATCTATCCATTCATCCATCCATCCATCCATCTCTCTGTCTGTCTATCCATCCATCCATCCATCCACCATCCATCCATCCGTCTGTCTGACTGACGGTGGATGGTGGATGAATGGATGGATGGATGGATAGACGTCTGTCCATCCATCCATCCATCCATCCATCTATCTCTCTCTGTCTATCCATCCATCCATCCATCCATCCATCCACCATCCATCCATCCGTCTGTCTGACTGACGGTGGATGGTGGATGAATGGATGGATGGATGGATAGACGTCTGTCCATCCATCCATCCATCCATCCATCTATCTCTCTCTGTCTGTCTATCCATCCATCCATTCATCCATCCATCCATCTCTCTGTCTATCCATCCATCCATCTCTCTGTCTATCCATCCATCCATCTCTCTGTACGTCCATCCATCTATCCATCCATCCATCCATCCATCCATCTATCCATCCATCCATCTTTCGGTCTGTCTATCATCCGTCCGTCCATCCATCCATCCATCCATCTCTGTCTGTCTGTCTATCATCCATCCGTCCATCCATCCATCCATCCATCTCTCTGTCTGTCTATCCTCCCATCCATTCATCCATCCATCTCTCTGTCTATCCACCCATCCATCCATCCACCCATCCATCTCTCTGTCTGTCTATCCTCCCATCCATCCATCCACCCATCCATCTCTCTGTCTGTCTATCCTCCCATCCATCCATCCACCCATCCATCTCTCTGTCTGTCTATCCACCCATCCATCCATCTCTCTGTCTGTCTATCCACCCACACATCCATCCATCCATCCATCCATCCATCTCTCTGTCTGTCTGGACATCCACAGTTATATGAATTACTTTGAATTTCAAATCATTTTAATTCTACTTCCTTAAATTCAAATTCAAGAAACCCTGCCTTCTAAAAACATGACAGCAAACCTCAATGCATTAAATGATTGACAGGCTGAGTGTGTTTCTGGCTAGTTTTATAAATAAAAAAGCACAGACCATCATCTGACTGTTTACAGACTCTAGTGCTGTCACAGTGACAGATGTGATTTCTCTATTTCACGGATATTATTTTATGTGTGCTCTTCTCTTCCAAAGTTATTTTTAGCTAGTTACTCCCCATCACTGACAGTAATGCACTCATGATGGGAAACCAACACAGCTTAAATTCCCTGTGTAGCAGTTTTTCTAACAGAAAGAAACTTCATATTAAGTTTTTGCAAACTTATTTGCGCGATGAAAGAGTTGTCTGTGTTTAAATAATCTTTTTGGAGAGAGAGAGAGAGAGAGAGAGTGTTTTATTTCTGCTGAGTGCTGCTCTTAGACTCGACTCTGAGAGGAAAAACTTCTAATCAGTCTTCAGGGAGCTGCAGATATGGACAGCGCAGAGAAACAGTTAATGATCAGATGAACCGGGACAGGAAAACAACACGCTCACTGCAGCTCGACGGTCAAACACTATAAATGATGCTGGAAGAGCGTCTCGAGGGAAAACGTCCTCTTCTTAATTCCCTCGCTTTGTCTCGTTCAAACAGTACATGTATTCAGAAAGCACAAGCATTAACCATGTGAGCTTCACTTTCACTAACAAATGCTTCATCCTATAGAGCAGTGATTCTTAACTAGTTCATCGTGTCCCAGAAATGGGTCAGAAATGTGTGTTGATATTATATAAATATGCTTTTATCCTGTGCAACTTAACAAATAAGAATAATACATGCAGAAGTGATTAATCCAGAGCAGAACAATACATGATTTCTGATATTATTTAGTTAATTTGTTGAGTCGTCATTTGATGTCAATGTAAAATCTGGATTTTGAAGCAAAGCCAGTTGAGAATCACTGTTATGCAAATGTGAGCTGAAAACAATACTGAACTGTAATTTACTTGTAGCCCAGAGCTGTCTGTCAGTGTCTGTGAGCATGTATGTCTATATGTTTTCCTAATCTTGAAAAATACTGTATAATTAGTGTTTGCCAAGTCAAGCATCACTAGTACAATTGCTTATAATTAGTGTTAGAGACAATAAAGATCTACATGTAACTTGTCTTGTTTGTGCCACAGACAATGCAGCAATCACCTAACAATGCCCTATCAACCATCTAGACCCTAGCAACACCCTAGGAACCATCCAGCACCACCCTGTCAACCATCCAGAACATCCTAGCAACCACCTAACAATGCCCTATCAACCATCTAGACCCTAGCAACACCCTAGGAACCATCCAGCACCACCCTGTCAACCATCCAGAACACCCTAACAATGTCCCAGTAGTAACCCCTTAGCAATGCTCTAGCAACCATCCAAAACACCCTAGCAACGCCCTAGCAACTATCTAGCACCACCCTGTCAACCATCCAGAACATCCTAGCAACCACCTAACAATGCCCTATCAACCATCCAGCACCACCCTAGCAATACTCTAGCAATCACATAACAATGTCCGAGTAGTAACCCCTTAGTAATTCTCAAGCAACCATCCAAAACAGTCTAACAATACCCTAGCAACCATCTAGCACCACCCTGTCATACATCCATAACACCCTAGCTATCATCTAGCAATGGTCTATCTACCCTTCAGAACATCCTAGCAACCAGCTAGCAACATCCTAGCAACCATCCAGCACCACCTTGTCAACCATCCAGAACACCCTAGCAACGCCCTATCAGTTGATATATAGTTATAGTTATAGTTATCCAGTTATCCAGTTATCTATAGTTATCCAGGCCCGCCCGTCCAGAACACCCTGGCTACCATCTTGCAATGGACTATCAACCATCTAGAACACAATAGCAACACGCTAATTATGTCATAGTAGTAACCCCTTAGCAATGTTCTAGCAACCATCCAAAACACTCTAGCAATGCTTTGTAAACTACCCAGAACACCCTATCAACACCTAACAATGACCTATCAACCACCCAGAACAGATCTAAATACCACCTAGCAATAGCCTAGTAACCCCTTAGCAATGCTCTAGCAACCATCCAGAACACCCTAGCAATGCGATATTAACCATCAAGAACACCCTAGCAACCACCTAGAAATAACCTATCAACTATAAAGAACACCCTAGCAACCATCCACAACACCCTAGCAACGGCTTTGCAAGGTTAGATTTTTAAAATGCTTACGGTGCCCTCAACTCTGTGCTTTTTTTTTTCTCTCCGTGGTCATATTTTAATATTCATGTGTCTGTAATGAGTGTGTTGCAGGTCTCCAGACAGCATCATTTTGTGGGGCTTTGCATACCTGTATTAACTCTAGTGTGGAATTTTTTGACAATATTCACTCATCATGACAGTAAAATAGGGCATTCTAGTCAATCTACTGCAGTATTCCCTCTCTCAATCAGAAAATGCAGTCAACACCCGATCATGCATGGGGAAAAAAATATCGTCATATACCGGGAAACCGGTATAATTTTGAAAACTACCGTGATATACATTTTTGGTCATACCACCCAGCTCTACTAGCAACCATCCTTAGCACCCTAGAAACCACTTAGACTATCCTATCAACATGCCAAAAACTACATAGCAACACCCTGACAACCACCCACAACAACTTAGCAACATGGCAGTAAGTTTTGTATGAGCAAAATAGACATGTAAAAATCATGTTATCTTAAATAAAGCAGTAATATTGTCCTTGTTTATGTTGTTCTGACCTCTGCTCTCCGTGATGAATGGACAGTATGACTCCAGAGTTGAGCTTCTCCTGTCTGAGCGTCAGAGCGATGGTGAACTCACTCTTTCCTCTAAGTTTCTGCAGCATGTGACCCGCAGCGGCGTCTGGGACTCTCACGCTCCGGGACGAGCCTGCGGAGAGAGAGGGAATTCATTAACATTTGACATGGACATGCAGACCATCACAGCACAGCGCTCAAGGTAAAGAGAACCTGCAACATGTTTACCATCAATGAGGAGCAAACAAATCACTATCAGTCAACATAATGAAAGTAGCCCGGGGAACAAAACACAGAGTTTCAGTGAAACTAGCAGCGAGAGGTCTTCAACTAACACGTCGACAGCTTAAGATGGTGTGCAGGTCTGGTTTTAGAGGGGTTTTGGGCTCTTTTCAGCTGGATAAAACCAGATTAAACCAGCTCAGACCAGCACACCAGCTCAGGCAGGTGTTTTCAGCAGGGATCCTGGGAAAACAACAGCTGAAAACCATCTTAGATATGCACAAATATGATCATTTCTCTGAGGCTATATACACTCACCTAAAGGATTACTAGGAACACCTGTTCAGTTTCTCATTAATGCAATTATCTAATCAACCAATCACATGGCAGTTGCTTCAATGCATTTAGGGGTGTGGTCCTGGTCAAGACAATCTCCTGAACTCCAAACTGAATGTCAGAATGGGAAGAAAGGTGATTTAAGCAATTTTGAGCGTGGCATGGTTGTTGGTGCCAGACGGGCCGGTCTGAGTATTTCACAATCTGCTCAGTTACTGGGATTTTCACGCACAACCATTTCTAGAGTTTACAAAGAATGGTGTGAAAAGGGAAAAACATCCAGTATGCGGCAGTCCTGTGGGCGAAAATGCCTTGTTGATGCTAGAGGTCAGAGGAGAATGGGCCGACTGATTCAAGCTGATAGAAGAGCAACTTTGACTGAAATAACCACTCGTTACAACCGAGGTATGCAGCAAAGCATTTGTGAAGCCACAACACGCACAACCTTGAGGCGGATGGGCTACAACAGCAGAAGACCCCACCGGGTACCACTCATCTCCACTACAAATAGGAAAAAGAGGCTACAATTTGCACGAGCTCACCAAAATTGGACAGTTGAAGACTGGAAAAATGTTGCCTGGTCTGATGAGTCTCGATTTCTGTTGAGACATTCAGATGGTAGAGTCAGAATTTGAACATGACGAGTTCACTGTACTAAAATGGCCCCCACAGTCACCAGATCTAACACCCAATAGAGCATCTTTGGGATGTGGTGGAACGGGAGCTTCGTGCCCTGGATGTGCATCCCACAAATCTCCATCAACTGCAAGATGCTATCCTATCAATATGGGCCAACATTTCTAAAGAATGCTTTCAGCACCTTGTTGAATCAATGCCACGTAGAATTAAGGCAGTTCTGAAGGCGAAAGGGGGTCAAACACAGTATTAGTATGGTGTTCCTAATAATCCTTTAGGTGAGTGTATATGTGTATATATATTTGTGCTGGGGAAAAATGAATTGTGATTAATTGCATCCAAAATAAAAGTTTGTGTTTACATAATATATGTGTGTGTACTATGTATAATTATTATGTATAAATACACACACATGCATGTATATACTGTATATATAATTTTTCTTATATATAAATATTTTTTTTTAATAAAAATATAACATATTTTTCTTAAATATATATACATGCATGTGTGTGTATTTATATATACATAATAATTTTCCCCAGCACTAATATATATATATATATATACAATTATATAGCTACACATTAGTATTTAGAATAACGATTTAATTATATTTAATACATTAACTTAAATATATAATAAATAATACATACATAAAAAGGAATTACATAAGTTATATACATATATATACATATATTTTATTTTAATATATTATATAATAAAGTAATCATTATAATAAATTATATTTACAAATTATATAGTGTATTATTATATATAGATGTTGCATATGTCTATATATGTCTACATTTATATATACATACTGTATATATATGGAATAATATATACATACAATTATATATATATATATATATATATATATATATATATATATATGTGTGTGTGTGTGTCTATTAATTAGTATTTAGAATAAACATTTAATTATATTCAATACATTAAATTAAATATATAATAAATAATACATACATAAAAATTAATTACATGAGTTATATACATATTAGGTATATCTTAATATATTACATAATAAAGTAATCATTTTAATAAATTATATATACAAATTATATAGTTTATTATAATATATAGATGTCTATATATATAGAATAATAATATATAAATACAATTATATATATGTGTGTCTATAAATTAGTATTTAGAATAACGATTTAATTATATTTAATAAATTAACTTAAATACATAATAAAATAATACATAAATAAAAATGAATACATTGTATTAATGAAATATTATTCTGATATGATTCATGTAAATTTCATCATTTCCCATCATGCACAAGAATAGGAAAAAACAGAGATAAAACATTGATCAAACAGTCAATGATCCTTATTTGGTTTCATTAGTGCTAAAATCTTCCCATCCTGTTCGTAACTGCTGAGACAGAAACCTCAAATGGTTTTATCTGTGTATTTTTTGTGTGTCAGACCAAAATCACTTCCAAACAAGTAGGAATTTGCCAAAAAGGCTGCATAAATAGCTCATGAACAGCTGTCATCATAAACAGATAAAGCGCTGTCATGCCATCATCTAGTATAGAGGACTTTAATATTAATATATCAGGCATGATGTCAAATCAAAGTTGATTATATGGATGTTGACGGCAGCGTCACTTATTAATAACCTCCCGTCATACAGACAGACAACAATAACTGGATTCCAGCGTTTCTTCCTCACTTCCCCCTCCTCTTTCTCTCAAACACGTGCGTCTGCCACTTTTTAATGGAGGCATCAATAAATGATCAGCTCTCTCTCTCTCTCTCTCACATCAGAGGCGAGCCGAGGGAGGCAGTGACACACTTACAGCAGCCTGTAATGAAGACATCCTCCGAAAAACCCAATCGATCAACCTTCAGCGACTGAGGGGAAGACCAATTAACAGCCACGCCAGCCAATAACGAGAGCCGGATCGAGTCTGCCGTTTAATTAGTTACCGTCTCGTTTTCAGTTCAGAACTGCACTTCTCACATTCTGTCCATCCTGGAAGGAGCTTTCAGTAACTTACAGTAACTCTTCCTGTGCATCAATGCTTTTAACCCATGTGGCATATATATATATTTACTTCTCCTGTAACTGTATCTTGATTTAAGAATGTTTAGATATCTGTACTGGAAAACGAGATTTTTTGCAGTATATGAAAAATGTTTCATATTGTTTCTAATGTTTCATATCTGGATTCCAAACACAGTTTGAGACAGAGATCTCTTCTGAAACTCATGTGAGATACTGAGAACAAGCTCAAGACGTCAGTTTCATCTCATTGCTGGCTCAGAAATCTGTCCTTTTGGAGCGAAACCATCAGGAAACATATTCTACGCATAAACAGAATTATCGAAGCTACAGTTCATCCAAAAATGAAAATCACTGACTCTCTTGTGTCGTCCAATCCCGAATGACCTGCTTTCTTCAGTGGAACACAAAAGCATTTTCATTTTCAGATTAACTATTCATGTCATGATGGTTTATTTTGTGCGACGGAAGATCAAGATCCAAATAAAATGAGAAAATAAGATAAATTGTCATTTTTAAATGTAACTGCTTTTTTTCGGAATGTTCAGAGAACGTTTAAAAGTAACATTAAGGGAACATTCCATTCTTCCAACATTCTGGGAACGTTACTTTTAAATGTTCTCTGAACATTCCGAAAAAAACTGTTACATTTAAAAATGACAAAATGTTCCATGTTTTTGTGCTAATGTTTCAAGAACATTATAAAAGATAGCTTTGAATGAACATTCTATTAATGTTACTGGAAGAACGTTTGTTCATAACTTTGAGAGAACCTTGGCGGGACGTTCTGAAAATGTTTCCTTTTAGCTGGAGAGCCAGAAATATATATAGATACACTATATTGCCAAAAGTATTGGGACCCCCTCCAAATCACTGAGTTCAGGTGTTCAATCACTCCATGGGCACAGGTGTATAAATCAAGCACTAGGCATGCAGACGCTTCTACAAACATTTGTGAAAGAATGGGTCGCTCTCAGGAGCTCAGTGAACTCAAGCGTGGTACCGTGATAGGTTGCCACCTGTGCAATAAGTCCATTCCTGAAATTTCCTCACTACTAAATATTCCACACTCAACTGTTAGTGGGATTATAACAAAGTGGAAGCAATTGAAAACAACAGCAACTCAGCCATGAAGTGATAGCCCACGTAAAATCACAGAGCGGGGTCAGCGCATGCTGAGGGTCACAGTGCGCAGAAGACGCCAACTTTCTGCAGAGTCAATAGCTACAGACCTCCAAACTTCTGTGGCCTTCAGATGAGCTCAAGAACAGTGTGTAGAGAGCTTCATGGAATGGGTTTCCATGGCCGAGCAGCTCATCCAAGCCTTACATCACCAAGTGCAATGCAAAGTGTGGGATGCAGTGGGGTAAAGCACGCCGCCACTGGACTCTAGAGCAGTGAGATGTGTTCTCTGGAGTGACCAATCACACTTCTCTGTCTGGCAATCCCATGGACGAGTCTGGGTTTGGTGGTTGCCAGGAGACCGGGACTCGCCTGACTGCATTGTGCCAAGTGTAAAGTTTGGTGGAGGGGGGATTATGGGGTGCTTGGCCCCTTAGTTCCAGTGAAAGGAACTCTTAATGCTTCAGCATACCAAGACATTTTGGACAATTTCATGCTCCCAACTTTGTGGGAACAGTTTGGGGATGGCCCCTTCCTGTCCCAACATGACTGCGCTCCAGTGCACAAAGCGTCGGTCCATAAAGTCATGGATGAGCAAGTTTGGTGTGGAGGAACTTGACTGGCCTGCACAGAGTCCTGACCTCATCCCGATAGAACACCTTTGGGATGAATTAGAGCGGAGACTGCGAGCCAGGCCTTCACGTCCAACATCAGTGCCTGACCTCACAAATGCGCTTCTAGAAGAATGCTCAAAAATTCCCATAAACACACTCCTAAACCTTGTGGAAAGCCTTCCCAGAAGAGTTGAAGCTGTTATAGCTGCAAAGGGTGGGCCAACTCCATATTAAACCCTACGGATTAAGAATGGGACGTCATTGTTCATGTGCATGTAAAGGCAGGCGTCCCAAAACTTTTGGCAATATAGTGTATTTTTCATTCAGCTGGAAAAAAAATATTTTTAAGATATACAGTACAGCACAAAAGTCTTAGGCACGTTAGTATTTAAAAAAAAATGGTTTTAAGCCAGTTTATTTAGTTTAACTTTATTTACATTAATGCATTTAGCCATTTTTTTGGTGAAAATACTAAGACTTTTGCACAATACTGTGTATGTTAAGATAATGACTGCATGAAGCTCTGAAGTTCATCTGAAAACAGACCATCAATACATGAAGAACTGCAGATGATTATTTGAACCCGAGCGACAGAAAAGTGGCGTGTTTTAGTCCCGCGGTTGCCCTTTCATTCCCAGCAGGGCCGTGTTTCCGACTCCAAAAAGCCTCTCAAGGCTGATGAAAGGCCAGTTTCTCTCGGCTGTGAAGCTCTACAGGGTCTCGGCGGGGGAAGGACTTTGATGGTCGGGATCTCCTCTGCCCATCTCCGAACCAACGTCTCCATAGAAACAGCTCTTCCCGCACGTCTCCGTCCTCTCAGCCACACCCGCCGCAGACGCCGGTCGATGGTTCCCTCAGTAGGTCATCCTGGATCAATGGCTTCCCTGCAGGAGGACCAGCACCTGCTCTCCACGGCCGGGGCTTCCCGGATACAGCGAGCAGAAGACCATCAGTAGAGCCACTTACAGCAGGGATGTGTCCGAAAACAAAGACAGCC
Source organism: Rhinogobio ventralis (assembly GCA_039654625.1). Lineage (NCBI taxonomy): Eukaryota > Metazoa > Chordata > Actinopteri > Cypriniformes > Gobionidae > Rhinogobio > Rhinogobio ventralis. Next base: position 2,582,557 of record CM077216.1, read on the forward strand.
GATGTAACACAATAATTCACCACTAATCACGTTATTCTAAACCTGCATGCTTTTATTATTTCAGTAGTGCGCAGAAGGGGAAGTGTGAAGAGCTTCAAAAAAGGACAAAGGTACCATAAAAAGACTTGTGCACTATATTTCAGTCTGTATATGAAGTCATATGAGTTGCACAAAGCTTACAGACCTTATTTTAGTATTATTATATTATATATAGGCCTATTATATTATATTATTTTGTTAATATTTAGTATTAGTATTATTTATACAGTATTATGGTATTTAGTATTATATATAGGGGGAATAAATATAATAACATTATCATTAAATACAATTTTATTATATTTATTATATATAAATATAATTTCATATTACATTATATTTAATATATATATATTATTTATTTTATATTTATATATTTTATTTTCAGATTACATTTTATTTTAAGTTTTAGCATTTGTTATGTGCTTTTGTCATTTTTTTTATATATATATTTCTATATAGCTTTAATTATTTTTTTCTTTATTTTTTTTCGTCATTTTAGTACTTTAACTCATTTTATATAATACTAAATACCATAATACTATATAAATGTTATTATATTTATTATATATAAATATAATTTAATATTACATATATATATATATATAGGGTCTAAAATATCTAAACAATAATAATAATAATTATAAATATTATAATATATATTATTTTGAATTAGCTTTTATTTTCAGTTTACATTTTATTTGAAGTTTTAGCATTTGTTATGTGCTTTTGTCATTTTTCTTTAGTTTTTTATGTTTTATATTTCTATAGCTTTAATTATTTTAGTAAATTTTAGTACAACTAAAACCTATAAGGCAACATTTTTAACTCTTTTATTTTTTATCTAATATTTATATTTTATTAAATTTCAGCTTTAGTTAACAATAACAACACTGCATCAAAGATTTGTGGCTTGCTAAAAAAAAGATTTGCACATTTGAAATTCAGGAAAATTGGACTGCAAATATTGATGACATCATGCTGCACTCAGGGGCGAGTCCACATTCGGTCCAATCAGACTAGTGATAGCAAATCATGTTTGATGGCTGAGATTTGCATGAAATGTTTGCAGCTATTTTTCCATATAAAGTGGCCATTTATGATTCCACATGCACATGATTGTTTCATAAAAAAGCACCATTTTGAGCAAAAAGCCAAGAAACTCACGTTTTTGTCAAAGACTTTGTGCGGATGGGATTTAGAGTCCATCAACACCCCCAAAGCTTTACAGTCCTTTCCTCTTCTTAGATCAACATTTCATTCATTTTGATTTGCTGTTTAATGTTTGATGATCGTGTTATTTTACGCGCGTAAGCAATGCTTCTATCACTTGTTTCTGTTTCTTCTTCTTCTGTGTTTTGATCAGGAGATCCCCCTACCGTATAACAGTGAAAACAAAAATGGTGAGGAAATCCCTTCAGGAGGATCCTGAGAAAGCCAAAAAGGCTTCATTGTCTTGCATGGGAAGCGTCTCTCTGGAAAGGCGTTTGTGTTATAATCTCGTCCTCGGGACAGATCCCATGCTTCAAAACAAAGAACTGGGCTCAGATGAAGGAAGATGGATGCTGGTTTTTACCGGGGGGTAAACAGACTCACAGATTTACTCCGTATGGAAATGTTACTGCAAAACGGCAAAACACCTGGCTGAGAGTCACAAACAAAGAAAATCATCTGTGCGCCTAAAATAGATGACAGAATCATTGGAGAGAATTTTAGGATATTTTTGGCCTGTACATTACGCGAGTACGTGAATGCATGCTCGATTTCATGCACCCGTGCGTTTTGAAGCGTGTCAGAACACGATCCATAATGCAATGCAGTGTAAAACACCGTCCAGCTGCTGAGCGAGTTAAAGCAGCTTCCTGCAACTGCTTTAATGAAGTAACTCTAAGAAAAGTTACAAAAAGGGTGTTTCGCAGATGCAATCCATAGTTTTCGGTCATGTGACTGAGACCTGGTGGGCAAAGCATCTACAGAACTGCATTACAGGCATGTCGATTTTCTCAGAAGAAAGAGAAAAATATGTGAACAAAATGCATGTAATCCACATCCACAGCACCTGCTGCAGTATTTCAATCACTAAAAACAGCTGGACATTAACATAAAAAGTGCCTAATAAACAGTGATATTAAAAATATCAAATTCAGTATACGCTTTACTGATGATGAACCCAGAATATGAATGCATTCTCTTTATAATGGTTTATATGGAAAAATCACCACTGAAATCTGACGAGAACTGTCTCATCTATTCTTCAGAGCATCTAACGGCAGCGGCAGTGATGCAATGACTTTATCAATCAGCGATTGGCTGTTTAATTTAGAAGGCGGGGCTTATTCCGCCATATTGCGGATGTTGCAGTTTCTCCTATTCATAGTAATATGAGTGCACCGTCTTTCTATATCTAAAGTCCTTGATAGTATGAATCATCATCTTTTAATAATATATTATAATTTTTATAATTATAATTAGATTTATTTATTTATTTTATTTTATATCATTTTTATCTTATTTTTATAATATATATTTTTATTTATTATAATTTTTTATTATTAGATTTATTTTTATATTTTCTGTTTTAATTTTAATTTTAGTTAAAGTCTTAGTCATTTAGTGTTTTTGTCATTTTTATTTATTTATTTTATAATATGTCAGCCTTGAGAGTTTTTGTCATTTTTAGTTTTATCTTATTTACTATTTTAGTACTTAAAATAAACGAACATTTATACATTTTATTTTATTTCAGGTAATATTTACAATTTGTTCATATTTGTTAGATTTTATATTTTCTGTTTTCATTTAAATTTTCTTTAGTGTTTTTATTTATTTTTTAAGGAGACAGAGCTCTCAACATCTGTTCAATAATCCAGATGTGAAGTCTATGATGCAGATGTTGGATCAACACGGGGGTGAGTAATTACTCATTTTCTGACAAATATTCCCGGATCGGTCTAGGATCAGTGGTCTTTGGTTACCGGAACTGGCGTTCAGGAGTTCAAACTGAACCGTACGGCGCTTTTATTCTGACTGAAATCTCTGAGTGATATCTGCATCCATTAATCATGAAGGCTGAAGATCCTTCTGGAGCGCCTGACGCTGATGTCCGCGCTGTCACACACGCCGAGGCCGGGATGAAACCCCAGTGCTGGTCAAGGGCACCTTCAGTCCTGCAGGGACGCGCCGTGACCCTCGCTCTGCCACTCTCTCTCTGTCTCTCTGACAGCTGTGCGGCTCTGAGGTTTGAAAAGGCGACCGTGTTTCAGAGAGCTGGGAGAGAGAGCCAGAGTCTCGCTGGGGTCGAGGGACTCGACAAGCACCAGATCGCTGGAGAGTTACTTCACTGCAAAACTGAGCTATCGTGACAGTGTAGGATGAGGATATTTCATATTTTTGTGGAAACCCCGATACAACACCATACAAAAGTTTCTAGAAATTAATAATTGTATTAATCAAGGATGCATTACATTGATCAGAAGTGACATTTATAATGTTACAAAAGATTCTATTTCAAATAAACGCTGTTCTTTTGAACATTCTATTCATCAAAGAATCCTGAAAAATGAAAAAGCATCACAGTTTCCACACAAATATGACTGTTTTCATCATTGATAATAATCATAAATGTTTATTGAGCATCAAATCCTCATATGAGAATGATTTCTGAAGGATCATGTGACACTGAAGACTGGAGTAATGATGATAAATTCAGCTTTGATCACAGGAATAAATGACACTTTACTGTATATTCACATAGAGAACAGCTGATTCACACTGGAGTCATATTTCACTGTTTTGCTGTATTTCTGATCTTGGTGAGAATGAGAGACATATTTCAAAAAATATTCCAAATATTCAATATGTATTCCACACTTTTGACCGCTAGCGTAACTATTGATTCATTTGTGTCTGTTTTTAGAATTTTAGGAGAAACATCTGAGACAAAATTGATGTCTTGAAGCCCTAATTTCACAAACTTTTCAGCGCCTTGCTCTCAAACCACCATCATTTAGACACACTTTCCACCATCCAATCAATTCCTCGTGGATAAAATCCAGCCCTACATTTATTCCTCATTGAATATCCTGCTCATGTCACATTATGGAAGTACACTTACATTTAATCATTTAGCAGACGCTTTTATCCATAGCAACTTACAAATGAGGAGAGCAATAGAAGCCATCAAACCAACAATAGGGCAATAAGTAAGATGGATTACATGAAATCGGTTTTATTTTTTCCCAAATTTCTGTCATGATTTCTTCAAGTTAAACTGATCTTTATATTGGCGCTTTGTAATGACCTTTGAGTTTTTCTTGTTCGTTGTGACAACAACAATGTCCAACTAAATCTGTCCCATACGCTCTAAAATATAATTATTATCAAAGGCGATCTGACCAATCATAATCCGTCGAATCCACCATTTTTGACGAAGCAGTCAGGAGAGTTCATTTAACGTCAGTGGACGTGAACTTAAAAAAACAGCATGTACTGACGTCTTTCCACGGCTGAAACAACATTCCTTCTGATGTTCATTCATGTTTAATGGATGCTATAAATGAACTAGAAGGAAGAGATGATCGGTTCACGAGGAGCTTTAAAGAGCTAGATTTATTGTTTAAATTTCTTTAAAAACGACAAAAGTTGAGACTTTGTTTCATATTAAAAGTAACCTGTCCTGTCTGTCAGCACCTTGTCAGTGTCCTCTTTGCTATGCGATGTGTTTTTCACTGTGAGAACGCCATGGTTTGTCGGACATAGCAACAGTAACTAAAGGGGGCGGGTCTTTGGGAACGGTCTTGTGATTATTTCATTCAAAACTGACAAATTCCGTGACATTCCGTGTCATACAGTAAATTCCATTTTAATGACAAGATTCCACGATTCCATTCGCAGTTTCCAATCCTACGATTGATAATGCCATTTCAAATCTCTCTCTAAAAAAAATATTTTAACAAGGTTAGCCGTGAGCGTCCAGACCAGCAGAACCGCAAACACCCCGGCCAGACTCATCTATGGAACCGTTTGTGGTCCAAATCCCGGCTCAGACTCCCTCCACCTGCAAGAATGCCCTGCTGTCCCAATTAGAAGGGAAAGGTTCAGCCTGCGGCTCTCTGATTTTATCCTGCTGGTCTCCATGGCCTTCCCACTGTCACTTAGAGCATATCTCACTGGCACTGCGACAAGAAACACGGCGTTTAATGCCTGTAATGATGCCACTATGAACTCTGTGTGTGTGTGTGTGAGTTTGCACTTGCTGCGTAGGTGTGCACACAAATATCTGATATGATATATAGCAACAGTAGAGAGTATTTATAAATGCATGCATGCATTAGAGCAAGGAAGAGTAAATGACAATGAGACAAAGAGAGAATATGTCTGCAGAGAAATAATGAGAAAGAGTCGGCTGATTAAATCACTTCATCCGTCTTGCTTTCACATCCGCCCCTCAGGCACAATGATCGCAGGTCTAATGAGCTCAGGTGAGGCGAGACACATGAAGATCTACAATCAAGTGTGTACGCAAATCTGAATTGGTTGAACTGAATGTAATATGTGGGCATTTTACGCCCTTACAGAGGCTTGATGTTGTGTTGTGGCTCTACTAGAGCAGGTTTTCCTGCTTGAATGTGGATTATTTTCCCATATTCTCCATTGTTGCGGCTCCTCTCTTCCCAGTCTGTCAGTAACGCTCGGTTTAGTTCCTGTTTCTATGAAGCCCCGCCTTCTGAAAAGCACACTGTGCTCTGATTGGTCGACTGGAGCAGTGTGTTGTGATTGGTCAAGCGCTTCGAGCGTGTTTGAGAAAAATGTCCCGCCCCTTACCATAACCGGCAATTTCAACACACTACTAACTAACTCAACCAGGCCCCGCCCCTTTATTCTGCATATTAATTATTTAAATGAGGAATAATGTGACGTGTTCGTTCCCGGATCCCGGTTCATTCCCGGCGGAAAAGCATCATAGGTCCTCTTTTAGTGAAAACCTCTGCAATGCATTTTACAAATCTTTAGGGATGCACTATTTATCGGTCACATAACGGTATCAGCCCGATAAGTAAATTTGTCTGCTATATTAAAGCCGATAAATGATGTATTATTTCCTTCAGCTGAGACACTTCAGATGTGCACTGTTCACCATGATGGGTTTGAATTGCTTGAAATATGATTAATATCACTTCAGAAAAGGAAAATACAGTTCAAATCTGTCACACAGATGAGAACATCATAATTGTGTAGTGAGACTTTTGTTTTTGTAATCAGGGTCTCAAAAATTACATAAAAATTTGGATTTAGATTTATCTGCAAATATATCGGTTATCGGCTTTCAAATATAAAGAATTATCGGTATTGGCCAAAATTGTCATATCGGTGCATCCCTAATAACAATAATAATAATAATATGCGCTAATAAATCATTCATGGTAGGGCTGCACGATTAATCGAAATCGAACTGAATTCGCGATTTGGCTTAGTGCGGTTAAAAAATCGCAAAGGCTGCGTTTTTTTTTCTTCCGATTTTAATGAAATAATTATATGCCCAACATGTCAGTGAAGAGCGGCTCTGAGATCAGGAGTAAACGCTGCTCCGTCTGAGTTTGAGTCGCTTATAACGCGCGTTTGAAAAAGCAACACGCGTCAAACATCTCACCAAACTTGTAATGTGAAGCATTCATAAACCTGTCCAACAAAAGACAACGTTTAATAACATGTTTTACTCACTTCATATCGTCAGTTGAGTGTTCGAAATGTCTTTTGGTGAGTTGTTGTGGCTTCTTATCACAGAATGAGGCAGACATAGATATATTATTTTATAGTATTATTACGATGAAAATACCCGAGGAAGCTTGAAGAACTCCACCATATATTGTCGCAGTCGTGTGTTTGTCTTCATGTTTAGTCAGTCTAGTGTTGATACATCTAAAAACGATACCAATACTCCTTTCTACAGTATCGATACACTGATACCAGCTGCGCTTTCTTGCTCTCCTCTCCGACCGGCAGCGAGTTGACACGCACCGCCTCCTCTCACTCACTCCGGTTAAATAGTGTTGGTGTGGCGGGTCTGAATTTCGCACGGGATTGCACTTAATTCTACTCATTCCCGCAGATTTCGCGCTCACATCTGAAGCACACACACGTGCAGTAATAAAGCCGCCTCTGACATACAAGTGCAAAAATGAGCTCCTTTCCCAGCTTATAAATGGTCAAATACACTCATGTCTTGGTGAGTAAACATAAACACAGTCGTAGACAGTTGAGGGAGAATGTGTAACAGGAACAGTATTTTGGATCCAAACAATCACTTGACTGATTAACTTGTGTAACTTTAATGGATTCATCTGCATTTAATTTTTTACAATGAAGATTATCCAATGTTATTTTAAATTTGATTACTTCAGTTTCTTAGCTGAATACTGTTAGACCTACCTGAAAAAATAAAGCAGTCTATTTCATTTGTATCTTTATTCTATTGTATTTATTTGTGCTAATGTTAGTCATTTGTGCTTATTTTATTACTGTTTACTTGTCTTTTTTAATTCAGTTGACCATTTGTAATGAAGCTACCTTGTGCTGTGTGTAAGCTATTGCTAGTGTGTTAGCAAATATTTGTGAGATAATTGTAATGGTAATTGATCAACGTTCATATATGAAAAACTGCTTAAAAGCTTTATCATATAAAGTGATCTCTTCAGAAGAAATGTTTGATTTCCTAGACTTTCAATAGATAGACAAAAAAAGAAATAAAATTAAAAATATTTCCCCGTAGTATCGAAAATGGTATCGAATATCGATACTTTTCCAGGTATCGTATCGAAATTAGAAATTCCAGTATCGTGACACTAAATCAGTCAAAGTGTTTCTATCTTCTTTTTATTCAGCTACAGCGCTAGCTTCAGGGGTTTCCTGAAAACGTCATTACATTACTTCTCTGAGGAGATTCTGCTCGAGGGCGCCCTCCGGCTTCCAGTATGAATGAAACAGAAGTGTATTTAGCACTCAGTGATGTTGTGAGCAAAATCGTGATTAAAATCGAAATCGCAATATTGAACAAAGAAATGGTCCATATCGCACAGCCCTAATGCACACTAAGACAGTAAACACTGTCAATTTTCTCTTGACATTTAAATGTGAAATGTGAGGAATTGCATTCTGTCGGATTTTTGCAATCCCGTTTGGTGCAGAAATTACACAATTACACAGAAAACATTTCAATATATTTAAACATGTTGTCAAGCTGCAAGGTCTTTATGAGCGGGTAGAAACTCGTATTGCACAACTGCAACTGTAACCATGTAAAAGAGCTGAATGTTGCTCAACAGCCGAGTCCTGGCTTCTCTTCAGAGCCGCATCTGCAGTGCCAGCACAAATCACACAGCAAAACTCACAGCATCCCAACCTTGCGACTTGTTGCATCATAACGCGCTTCCCAAAACAGGTCATTATTTGTCAACAGCACAACTCACTGGAGATAAACTGTACACACATATCTGTGTATCGTCTGAGGACTTATCTCATTATGCGCCCCATTATTCTCCGGCGTCTGTTTCCATAAAGAGCCACGGACCTTTGTTTCCAGAGAGGCTCTCAATTGTCAGGGGCCCCATGAGGGTCCATTCATCCCACAGAGACCAGACACAGAACAAACAGCCGCCGTTAGACGCGGTTACGCAGCTGTTCAGAGCACTTGTGCTGAGGGATTTCAGTGAAATGCTTACATATATCAGGAACACTTTACAGTAAGGATTCATTCAGCATGAACTAACAATGAAAAATACTCCTTTTAACAAAGATTAATAAATACTATAACAAATGTATAGCTGTTGCATCTCTTATTGAGATCTTACCAATCTAATATTATTTTGCATTTGCAATTGAAATGCATTTCAGTGTCAACCGAACACGACTTTATCATTCCTGACACTAAACATATGGAGAATCCCAGCTAAAGAAACAAAAATATGCTCTAAGAACATTTTGCTAACATTCCCTTTAAGTTATGAACATTTGGTTGCACCAAAATGAACATTTTGGCCGATACCGATAACCGATAATTCTTTATATTTGAAAGCCGGTATATTGGCCGATAAATCTAAATCCAAATTTTTATATACATTTTGAGAGCCTGATTACAGAAACAAAAGTCTCACCATTAAAACCATGTCCCAAACACACAATTATGATGTTCTCATTTAAATTTTATGTAGTCTATATGACAGACTTGCGCTGCACATGTTGCACTGAACTGTATTTTCATGTTTTAAAGTGATTCCAATCATATTTCAAGCAATTCAAACCCATCATGGTGAACAGTTCGCATCTGAAGTGTCTCAGCTGAAGGAAATAATTCATTATTTATATCAGCTTTAATATATCAGACAGATTTAATTAAAAATTAACATATATCGGCTGATACTGATAACATTAAAAACGATAACATCAAAAATTAACATATATCAGCCATACCGATAACATAAAAAATTAACATATATCGGCCAATACGATGACATTAAAAACGATAACATTAATCATGAACATATATCGGCTGATACTGATAACATTAAAAATTAACATATCAGCCGATACCGATAACATAAAAAATTAACATATATCGGCTGATACTGATAACATTAAAAACGATAACATTAATAATGAACATATGTCAGCCGATACTAATAACATTAAAAACGATAACATCAAAAATTAACATATATCGGCCGATACGATGACATTAAAAACGATAACATTAATCATGAACATATATCAGCCGATACCGATAACATTAAATATTTACATATCGGCCGATACCGATAACATAAAGAATTAACATATATCAGCCGATACTGATAACATTAAAAACAATAACATTAATAATGAACATATATCGGCTGATACCGATATGGTGGCCGATATATCAAATGTTTTTTCTATTTTATAATTTTGCATGTATTATGAAAACGTTACTTTTGAATGTTCTCTAAACACAAAACTAGTAACATTTAAAAATGTGAACAAAAGAACTTTGAATGAATGTAGCGTTACTGTAAGAACGCTCTTAGAACTGTTAGCTGAGATAGATCCAGAAGCACAGATCCCAAGACGGAACGTGTCCCCCCCCCCACATTTGGGGAAAAGCTCACATTGTGTACTTGTCAATAAGACAGTTTCCTGTTTGTTAGCTTCAGTCTTACCTTGGAACAGGAAGGCTCTGGTGTCATCATGGAAACCCTGCACCTGTGTCACTCCGGAAAACCCTTCTCCAGGACTGAACTCCTGAAACACGCTGATCCGAACGGCTGGATCCACTCCGAACGCAGACACTTCAACACAACCACAACACACAGCATTAGAACAGCCGCACACCTCCAGACCAATGCATGTCCAGCACTTCTGCACAAGGGTTTTTAAAAATCACTGTATATGGATTGAAGAGCAATGACTTTTTTCATGACTTTCATTGACTTCTCGGGGCCTGGAAATCAAAATTCCTTGATATTTCCAGGTGGGAAGCCTACACTGAAAAATAAATTAATTAATAGTGCAGGAACAATTTTCACAATTCGCAATTAACCACAAAGAAACAGCACATTGAGTTAAACGTGACATTTTGAAGTAGAAAGACTGATATGTATGTTCTTGCATGTGCATATATTTATAATAACCATAACAAGCACAGCTCTATATCTCTGATTACAGGCTCCGTGGAGATGAATGCATGACCAGCTATTGATAATTGCCAATCTGTACTCATAATCAACGGATAAGACTGTAATATTTGACGCTGATCTCTCTGCGTACCTGCTGTCGCGTAAAATAATCCAACAAACAACTGCAATAATCCCATTGTGAATAATGCAATTAGTCCATGTTGCGATACTCCAGGAAAATGCAATCACATATACGCAGGATCGTTCGTCCTCATTCAGACATTCCCACGGGATGAGAGGAGCATCCGCGGGACGGAACGCGCGAGTATTCCGTGAGGAGGAGCGCCGGAGCCGCACAGGTGGTTCTGCCGGGGTTCTTGCGCAGCGCCGCGCATCAGACTGACTGCAGACCGAGCGCGCGCGAGCATCCACCAGCACCAGCGAGAGAGAGAGAGAGAGAGAGAGAGAGAGAGAGACAGACAGAGAGAGACAGAGCTCGTAACCCCTCTGGTGGCTCTAAATGGAAGCGCGCGCACTAAACATTCCGACTTTGCACGCGCGGCGCGCTCAGACGCATCGCGTTTAGTGCTTTTTTGACATGTGTAACTGTCTTTATTTGCGGATTTCTCATGAAACATCTGTTATAGGCTGAGGCTTTTATTATATCGCTACTTGCATTCAACACAACCGATCTAATGTACTTTATATCAACAATTACTGCATTTATAGATTTTATAATAATTGCTAGTCAATTGACTCGAACATTTTAATAGAGAGGTTATCACACTTACTGCAGTGAATAATTCTCAGGATTGCTGTATACTTAACTTACTGTATGATTCATGGTATAGATTTATTAATATATAGTTGACTTTATTCATTAATTAATTTGTTTATTTGCTTAACACAGTGTATGACTCATGATATACACTCACCTAAAGGATTATTAGGAACACCTGTTCAATTTCTCATTAATGCAATTATCTAATCAACCAATCACATGGCAGTTGCTTCAATGCATTTAGGGGTGTGGTCCTGGTCAAGACAATCTCCTGAACTCCAAACTGAATGTCAGAATGGGAAAGAAAGGTGATTTAAGCAATTTTGAGCGTGGCATGGTTGTTGGTGCCAGACGGGCCGGTCTGAGTATTTCACAATCTGCTCAGTTACTGGGATTTTCACGCACAACCATTTCTAGAGTTTACAAAGAATGGTGTGAAAAGGGAAAAACATCCAGTATGCGGCAGTCCTGTGGGTGAAAATGCCTTGTTGATGCTAGAGGTCAGAGGAGAATGGGCCGACTGATTCAAGCTGATAGAAGAGCAACTTTGACTGAAATAACCACTCGTTACAACCGAGGTATGCAGCAAAGCATTTGTGAAGCCACAACACGCACAACCTTGAGGCGGATGGGCTACAACAGCAGAAGACCCCACCGGGTACCACTCATCTCCACTACAAATAGGAAAAAGAGGCTACAATTTGCACGAGCTCACCAAAATTGGACAGTTGAAGACTGGAAAAATGTTGCCTGGTCTGATGAGTCTGGATTTCTGTTGAGACATTCAGATGGTAGAGTCAGAATTTGGCGTAAACAGAATGAGAACATGGATCCATCATGCCTTGTTACCACTGTGCAGGCTGGTGGCGGTGGTGTAATGGTGTGGGGGATGTTTTCTTGGCACACTTTAGGCCCCTTAGTGCCAGTTGGGCATCGTTTAAATGCCACGGCCTACCTGAGCATTGTTTCTGACCATGTCCATCCCTTTATGACCACCATGTACCCATCCTCTGATGGCTACTTCCAGCAGGATAATGCACCGTGTCACAAAGCTCCAATCATTTCAAATTGGTTTCTTGAACATGACAATGAGTTCACTGTACTAAAATGGCCCCCACAGTCACCAGATCTCAACCCAATAGAGCATCTTTGGGATGTGGTGGAACGGGAGCTTCGTGCCCTGGATGTGCATCCCACAAATCTCCATCAACTGCAAGATGCTATCCTATCAATATGGGCCAACATTTCTAAAGAATGCTTTCAGCCCCTTGTTGAATCAATGCCACGTAGAATTAAGGCAGTTCTGAAGGCGAAAGGGGGTCAAACACAGTATTAGTATGGTGTTCCTAATAATCCTTTAGGTGAGTGTATATATATTAATAATATAACTGACTTAATTCATTTATTTATTTGCTTAACACACTGTATGATTCATGATATAGATTTATTAATATATAACTGACTTTTTTATATTGTCATGCTATAGATTCATTGTAACGTTGAGTCTGGTCTTAATGCATGTCTGTTTGAGGCTGGAGGACAGAATTCAGAGACTTTATCCAGTTTTAAACCCGTAGTTTTATCCCACACGAGCGGTAACGTGCTGGTGAAGGTGCTGAGCTGCTAACCTACAGGTTTTGAGTTCACTTCCAGAAAAGTGTGACCTAGAAACGTCTCTGAAACACAAAACCGGTTCAATCTTATAGCCCCAGTAAGCGCAGAGTCCCGAGTCCCTAGTGTGCTGTTATGCTTATATATAACTGAACAGGCTTGTTTTCTCTTTATTAAAATGCATCAGTTCTCAGAATCACACTGTTTCATATCCACAAACCCAGCTGTGAGTGTAATGTGCGCTTTAGTTATCAGGTGCTGGTGTGAAGCAGATCATGGCATTTCTGGAGACGCTGTGAATTGATTTTTCTTTCATGGTCAGTTTTGAGTTGAACAGGACAGAGACTCTTTCACTCACACACACACTCACACACACACGCTATGAAACTTCACCTCACTGTGAGCATTACACCGTCTTTGACCTTTGACATACATCTGAACACAATGCAATCAATCTGTACAATCACTGATTACTCTCGCTGGTAAATGTTTCAATTTTTAGTAGTTTATAGTAATATTTTATATCGACAAAACATTCATCCAAATAACAATAAGAAAATACAAAAACTGTGGCAGAAAAAATAAGGTGCCAATAACTTTAAAATTAATAAACGTATTAATTTTAATTTCATTTACATATATATTTATTATTAATATTATAAACTAATAATTTATATATTTACATTTATGTGTGTGTATATATATATATATTTATTTATTAATTTATATACAGTACACTATATATATATATAATTTATATACATACAATTTTGTTAATATATTTTAATATTTATGTATTGAACTATTAAATATAAATATATAATATATATAAATATATCAATCAATTTTATTTTTTATTTATTTATAATAATTTACTATTTATATTTATAATATACAACAGTTAAAATAATACAGTTAACTGGCTTTACTTAATCAAGTAATTTCAGATTGTGTCTTTTGTTTCCGGTTGTAATCAGGCCACTTCTGACAGATCTGTGACGCTGATCTCTAAAACGAGTTCGACTCTTACTCTTAACGAGACGAGAACTCTCTCAGAAACTGACCCAGTAAATCAGGCGGTCAAGCTGCGTTTTGGCTCTGAACAGAGGAGCTTTGCTCGGCCCTGGTGACCCGTTTGGCGGCACTGAAAGGCCAGTCGGTCTTATCTGAGACCTAGCAGCCATTATGAAGCCTGTCCCTCTCCTACAGCAGCGGAACATAGCTCACGTTCCCAACCAATCCCACCAGATCCCACAATAAAAGAGGAAAGGCTCAACAACAGGCCGTTTTCTTACAGGGTACCAATAAAGACTGACAGAACAGATCCGCTCGGCTCCAGCGATGAGGGAAGGTCTCAACACGGACTCTTACGGCCAAAATCTAATATCACCTAAGATGTGAGACAGCTGCGGGGATCACACGGCCAGAGCCAATTTGAATAGACCTCATAACTGCTCTGGTGGGGTTTATTGCGAGGATTTAATATTTTTGGTCACCCGGCATGTAATTGTCTGGAGAGAGAATGTTTCTGATGTGACTGACTGCACTTCAGAGGGAAAACCTGTCAACAATCACATATGATATATATATATATTTTTTTAAATCTTAATTATGTCAAATGCAAATGTAAGAATTACATATGGGCATTCCTAAGCAGTTGCTATGGTGTTCTGTGTGGTTCCACATGTGTTTTAAGTGGTTGCTAGGGTGTTGCAAATGTGTTTTGAGTGGTTGCTCAGGCATTGCTAGTTGGTTGCTAGGGTGTTGCTATGTGGTTGCAAATGTGTTTTGAGTGGTTGCTCAGGTATTGCTAGTTGGTTGCTAGGGTGTTGCTATGTGGTTGCAAATGTGTTTTGAGTGGTTGCTCAGGCATTGCTAGTTGGTTACAAGTGTGTTTTGAGTGGTTGATAAGGTGTTGCTATGTGGTTGCAAATGTGTTTTGAGAGGTTGATAAGGTGTTGCTATGTGGTTGCAAATGTGTTTTGAGAGGTTGATAAAGTGTTGCTATGTGGTTGCAAATGTGTTTTGAGAGGTTGATAAGGTGTTGCTATGTGGTTGCAAATGTGTTTTGAGAGATTGATAAGATGTTGTTATGTGGTTGCAAATGTGTTTTGAGAGGTTGATAAGGTGTTGCTATGTGGTTGCAAATGTGTTATGTGGTTGCTGTAGTGTTGCAATGTGGTTGCAAATGTGTTTTGAGAGGTTGATAAGGTGTTGCTATGTGGTTGCAAGTATGTTTTGAGAGGTTGATAAGGTGTTGTTATGTGGTTGCAAATGTGTTATGTGGTTGCTGTAGTGTTGCGATGTGATTGCAAGTATGTTTTGAGTGGTTGATAAGGTGTTGCTATGTGGTTGCAAATGTGTTTTGAGAGGTTAATAAGGTGTTGCTATGTGGTTGCAAATGTGTTTTGAGTGGTTGATAAGGTGTTGCTATGTGGTTGCAAATGTGTTTTGAGTGGTTGCTAAGGTGTTGCTATGTTGTTGCAAATGTGTTTTGAGTGGTTGCTAAGGTGTTGCTATGTTGTTGCAAATGTGTTATGTGTGGTTGCTGTAGTGTTGCGATGTGGTTGCAAATGTGTTTTGAGTGGTTGCTAAAGTGTTGCTATGTGGTTGCAAATGTGTTTTGGGTGGTTGATACGGTGTTGCTATGTGGTTGCAAATGTTTTTGAGTGGTTGCTCAGGCATTGCTGGTTGGTTGCTAGGGTGTTGCTATATGGTTGCAAATGTGTTTTGAGTGGATGCTCAGGCATTGCTGGTTGGTTGCTAGGGTGTTGATATGTGGTCGCAAATGTGTTTTAAGTGGTTGCTAAGGTGTTGCTATGTTGTTGCAAATGTGTTTTGGGTGACTGCTAAGGAAATGCTAGGAAGTTGCCAGGGGGTTGCTATGAAGTTGCAAATGTGTTATGTGTGGTTGCTGTAGTGTTGTGATGTGGTTGCAAATGTGTTTTGAGTGGTTGATACTAGGGTGTTGCTATGTGGTTGCAAAGAGTTACCATAAGATCAGGGTTAGGTTTTTAGGGCATTTTAGGGTGTTGCAAATGTGTTTTAAGTTGTTGCTATGTGGTTGCAAATGTGTTTTGAGTGGTTACTCATGCATTGCTAGTTGGTTGCTATGTGGTTGCATATGTGTTTTGAGTGGTTGCTACGGTGTTGCTATGTGGTTGCAAATGTGTTATGTGTAGTTGCTGTAGTGTTGTGATGTGGTTGCAAAAGTGTTTTCAGTGGTTGATAAGGTGTTGCTATGTGGTTGCAAAGATTTACCATTAGATTAGGGTGGTTGTTAGGGTATTGTTAAGGTGTTGAAAATGTGTTTTAAGTGGTTGCTCAGGCATTGCTAGTTTGTTGCTAGGGTGTTGCTATGTGGTCACAAATGTGTTTTGAGTGGTTCCTAAGGTATTGCTAGGAAGTTTCCAGGGGGCTGCTATGAGGTTGCAAATGTGTTATGTGTGGTTATAGGTTGTTGCTATGTGGTTGCAAAGAGTTACCAATTAGATTAGGGTTAGGATGGTTGTTAGGGCATTGTTAGGATTTTGCAAATGTGGTTTAAGTGGTTGCTATGTGGTTGCAAATGTGTTTTGAGTGGTTGCTAAGGTGCTGCTATGTTGTTGCAAACGTGTTATGTGTGGTTGATAGGGTGTTGTTTTGTGGTTGCAATTGTGTTTAAGTGGTTGCCAGGGGGTTGCTATGATGTTTCAAATGTGTTATATGTGGTGCTGCAGTGTTGCAATGTGGTTGCAAATGTGTTTGGGTGGTTGATAGGGTGTTGCTATATGGATGCAAAGAGTTACCATTAGATTAGGGTTAGGACTGTTGTTAGGGCCTTGTTAGGGTGTTGTTATATGGTTGTAAATGTGTTTTCAGCAGTTGCTAGGGCATTGGTAGGTGGTTACTAGGGTGTTGCTATGTAGTTGCAGAGGTGTTTTTAGTGGTTGCTAACTTGTTACTAAGTGATTGCTTAGGTGTTGTGACTGGTTGCTAGGCTGTTGCTAGGGTGTTAAAGCCTGTTGCTAGGTGTTTACTTCCTATCGCACATGAAACATGTCCAGCGCCATTGTGTCTTCTTGATCTGGTCTGTAGATGTGACTCTGGTTCCTCCTTGTATGTGCGTCTGTGGGACGCCATAGCAAACACATCTAACTAATTTGATCAATTTAAGTACAACAGAAGTCGGTGGGAGATGCATACAGTGAAAAAAAACATGCCGTGTGTGTGTGCGTGCGTGCGTGCGTGTGTGTGTGATGCTCCCAGAGGTCCATCAGTTATTGATGTTGTGGCTGATGGGACTAAAGCTCATGAAACACAATAATACTGTCGTCCTCACAGCACATAATTTTCTAAAGTGCCACCAGGAAAATAAAATCATTCAAACACAATCTGAAGCCTTTTCCAGACAACAGCAGCCACTCGAGACCCTCAAGAAATAACAACAGAGACAGAGAGCAGAAAGAAAAGACTCAGAAAGTGCCCTAGTTTTTCCCTTATTTGTGTTATTGAAAGTGAAAAAACAACAGCTAAGCAACAAATATTTCTTGTGTAGCAGTAAATAAAGCAGCACCTGTGCTGTAATCTCTGCTCACCTGCACAGAGCTGCGAGCGTCTGATGCTGTTTCTGGTGCGGTTTGCAGTATTGAACTGTAGGAATGAGTTTCCCAAGCACAAGATTGTTTTCACACATTCTGAACTGCATAGATTTTCACCTTGGATTAATTTGCATTGTAGTACCAGACGAGCAAAAACCACAAGACCTTGAGTTTAGTTGCATAACAATCAAACAAATTCAACAGTTTACTGTTATAAATAAATAAATTAATATTTAATTTTCCTCAAGAAAATCTTTCAGAATCTTTCTGTACATTACCACACAATCTAGTTATTTCAGCCCAAAATGTTCTGAATTATAATTTAGACTTTATATTTTTTTTAAGTACTGTACCACGGTACAATTACGCTTCACTTAAGAGTGAATAATATTTACAAGTTGAACGTACATGAACGCCACTACAAAGTCGTAATTATACAAGTGGGAAACTCAGGATTTTTTTTTACATGGATTCTCCAAGGAACATCATATGTTAATAGTATTTCCTAATTTCTAGTAGTCAGCTAAAGCATAATTGAGTGATTCTGGTAAAGCCACGGCGGTGACATAAGGTCATTTATTGTAAAACACTGACCTCTAGTGACACAAAACTGAACTTTTATGTTGGGGTGACAGGAACAGATGCAGTAACAGAGCATGTGATGTCTTGTGCTCATTGGCAGGTTTATTTGTCTAAAAATGGTTTGTCAAGTGTTGCTCTGTGAACGTGTGTAAAAATATCAAGGCACATACAAATATTTAAAGTATTTACTCTTTTTATTTAAAGAGTAAAGTTTGTCATCTAATTTAAAATGTACACTTTATGCAAGACTTAAAAATAAATCAGATGTCCCACATGAAAAATACTATAGTAAAGTTACTCTAGTATATACTATAGTGTTTTTGAACCATACTATAGTAAATATACTACAGTAAATTAACAAAGTGTAGTAAATACTATAATATACTACACTTTACTACACTCACCTAAAGGATTATTAGGAACACCTGTTCAATTCCTCATTAATGCAATTATCTAATCAACCAATCACATGGCAGTTGCTTCAATGCATTTAGGGGTGTGGTCCTGGTCAAGACAATCTCCTGAACTCCAAACTGAATGTCAGAATGGGAAAGAAAGGTGATTTAAGCAATTTTGAGCGTGGCATGGTTGTTGGTGCCAGACGGGCCGGTCTGAGTAACTGGGATTTTCACGCACAACCATTTCTAGAGTTTACAAAGAATGGTGTGAAAAGGGAAAAACATCCAGTATGCGGCAGTCCTGTGGGCGAAAATGCCTTGTTGATGCTAGAGGTCAGAGGAGAATGGGCCGACTGATTCAAGCTGATAGAAGAGCAACTTTGACTGAAATAACCACTCGTTACAACCGAGGTATGCAGCAAAGCATTTGTGAAGCCACAACACGTACAACCTTGAGGCGGATGGGCTACAACAGCAGAAGACCCCACCGGGTACCACTCATCTCCACTACAAATAGGAAAAAGAGGCTACAATTTGCACGAGCTCACCAAAATTGGACAGTTGAAGACTGGAAAAATGTTGCCTGGTCTGATGAGTCTGGATTTCTGTTGAGACATTCAGATGGTAGAGTCAGAATTTGGCGTAAACAGAATGAGAACATGGATCCATCATGCCTTGTTACCACTGTGCAGGCTGGTGGTGGTGGTGTAATGGTGTGGGGGATGTTTTCTTGGCACACTTTAGGCCCCTTAGTGCCAATTGGGCATCGTTTAAATGCCACGGCCTACCTGAGCATTGTTTCTGACCATGTCCATCCCTTTATGACCACCATGTACCCATCCTCTGATGGCTACTTCCAGCAGGATAATGCACCATGTCACAAAGCTCCAATCATTTCAAATTGGTTTCTTGAACATGACAATGAGTTCACTGTACTAAAATGGCCCCCACAGTCACCAGATCTCAACCCAATAGAGCATCTTTGGGATGTGGTGGAACGGGAGCTTCGTGCCCTGGATGTGCATCCCACAAATCTCCATCAACTGCAAGATGCTATCCTATCAATATGGGCCAACATTTCTAAAGAATGCTTTCAGCACCTTGTTGAATCAATGCCACGTAGAATTAAGGCAGTTCTGAAGGCGAAAGGGGGTCAAACACAGTATTAGTATGGTGTTCCTAATAATCCTTTAGGTGAGTGTATAGTATATTTACTATAGTATGGTTCAAAAACACTATAGTATTTACTAGAGTATTTTTACTCTAATATAATATCAGTGTTGGGTGTTACTAGTTACTAGGTACTTAGTTTTCCCTTGAAAAAGTAAAGTAAGGGATTACTTTTATTTTTTCTGTAATTTCTTTCTGATGTAATTGAACTAAATACTGTGTATAGACTGTAGAACAATTATATAGTCTATAAGTCTAACTTTAAAATGCATGTTTTTATGTATCCTTCTCACATTTATAATACTTTGGTCAGTTAATAAGAATAATTTATTTAGTTTTATATTTATTTGAATGAATTAAAAGCCGTTTCATGTCTATCCTTGAATCACTTATCTAGTCGGTAAGTAATTAGCAATGAGTAATTAAATACTTTTTGGAGAGAGTAATTTGTACAGTAATGTAATTACACTATTGAAGATGTAATTAGTAACTAGTAATTAATTACTTTTTTTAGAGTAACTTACCCAACACTATATACTATAGTGTTTTTTCATGTAATTTAGCTTGTTATGGTAATTAGTTGTTTTATCTTATAAAAAACGTCAATGACAAATTTAAAATAAGTAGCTGTTGCATTATTTACATTTGCAATATTTTCAACACTTGCACCTGCAAAATGTCATGACTTGTTTCAGTAACACTTTACAATAAGCTTTATTTGTTAACATTAGTTAATGCAACATGTACTAACAGCGAAAAATATTCTAAAGCATTTATTAAGCGTAGTTTATGTTAATTTCAACATTTACTAATGCATTATTTTCTTCACATCCTGATAGCAAACAATAACAGAAGTGGTCTAAATATTAAAATATGTACATATATCCTCCGTGGAAGTGTCGGGACCAAAACATTTTTTGTCTAATCATTGAATTCGGTCCGGATGCAATAATACGATGTCCAACCTGCCTGTCAATGTACGTGCAGACATCACACGTCATCAGCGCGTTCCGCGAGGCAGACGGTCACGAGCGCCGTACACAAACAGCAGCCGCCTTGTACAGTTCCTCCTGAACCAAAACAACCAGTTCATGTTGCATTCACAGCACGCCATGTCGTAACCGTAATTACGAGATGGCAACCTGTGACGTTCTGTTACTGTTAAAAAAACAAACAGCATATGCTGATTAGGTATGTTTTGAAGCGTGGCAGCTGGTTTGAGCTGGTTTAAACTGGTTTAAACTGGTCATGAGCTGGTTTATGCTGGTCCTTAGCTGGTTTAAGCTGGTCATGAGCTGGTTTATGCTGGTCATGAACTGGTTTGAGCTGGTTTATGCTGGTCATGAGCTGGTTTGAGCTGGTTTATGCTGGTCATGAGCTGGTTTATGCTGGTCATGAACTGGTTTGAGCTGGTTTATGCTGGTCATGAGCTGGTTTGAGCTGGTTTATGCTGGTCATCAGCTGGTTTGAGCTGGTTTATGCTGGTCATGAGCTGGTTTGAGCTGGTCATGAGCTGGTTTGAGGTGGTTTATGCTGGTCATGAGCTGGTTTGAGCTGGTTTAAGCTGGTCATGAGCTGGTTTGAGCTGGTTTATGCTGGTCATAAGCTGGTTTGAGCTGGTTTAAGCTGGTCATGAGATGGTTTATGCTGGTCATAAGCTGGTCATGAGCTGGTTTAAGCTGGTAATGAGCTGGTTTATGCTGGTCATGAGCTGGTTTAAGCTGGTCATGAGATGGTTTATGCTGGTCATAAGCTGGTCATGAGCTGGTTTAAGCTGGTAATGAGCTGGTTTATGCTGGTCATGAGCTGGTTTATGCTGGTCATGAGTTGGTTTGAGCTGGTTTAAACTGGTCATGAGCTGGTTTGAGTTGGTTTAAGCTGGTCATGAGCTGGTTTGAGCTGGTTTGAGCTGGTTTATGCTGGTCATGAGCTGGTTTGAGCTGGTTTATGCTGGTCATGAGCTGGTTTGAGCTGGTTTAAGCTGGTCATGAGCTGGTTTGAGTTGGTTTAAGCTAGTCATGAGCTGGTTTGAGCTGGTTTAAACTGGTCATGAGCTGATTTGAGCTGGTTTATGCTGGTCATGAGCTGGTTTGAGCTGGTTTAATCTGGTCATGAGCTGGTTTATGCAGGTCATGAGCTGGTTTATGCTGACGCCTCATGATTTACAGTAGTGACACCACATAATTTACTGTAGTGACACCACATGGATTTACTGTAGTGACACCACATGGATTTACTGTAGTGACACCACATGATTTACTGTAGTGACACCACATGGATTTACTGTAGTAACCCCACATGGATTTACTGTAGTGACACCACATGATTTACTGTAGTGACACCACATGATTTACTGTAGTAACCCCACATGGATTTACTGTAGTGACACCACATGATTTACTGTAGTGACACCACATGATTTACTGTAGTGACACCACATGATTTACTGTAGTCACACCACACGATTTACTGTAGTAACACCACATGGATTTACTGTAGTGACACCACATGATTTACTGTAGTGACACCACATGATTTACTGTAGTGACACCACATGATTTACTGTAGTCACACCACATGATTTACTGTAGTGACACCACATGATTTACTGTAGTCACACCACACGATTTACTGTAGTAACACCACATGGATTTACTGTAGTGACACCACATGATTTACTGTAGTGACACCACATGATTTACTGTAGTGACGCCTCATGATTTACTGTAGTGACACCACATGATTTACTGTAGTGACACCACATGATTTACTGTAGTGACACCACATGATTTACTGTAGTCACACCACATGATTTACTGTAGTGACACCACATGATTTACTGTAGTGACACCACATGATTTACTGTAGTGACGCCTCATGATTTACTGTAGTGATACCACATGATTTACTGTAGTGACACCACATGATTTACTGTAGTGACACCACATGATTTACTGTAGTCACACCACATGATTTACTGTAGTGACACCACACGATTTACTGTAGTGACACCACATGATTTACTGTAGTGACGCCTCATGATTTACTGTAGTGACACCACATGATTTACTGTAGTGACGCCTCATGATTTACTGTAGTGACACCACATGATTTACTGTAGTGACACCACATGGATTTACTGTAGTGACACCACATGGATTTACTGTAGTGACACCACATGATTTACTGTAGTGACGCCTCATGATTTACTGTAGTGACACCACATGGATTTACTGTAGTGACACCACATGATTTACTGTAGTCACACCACATGATTTACTGTAGTAACACCACATGGATTTACTGTAGTGACACCACATGATTTACTGTAGTGACACCACATGATTTACTGTAGTGACGCCTCATGATTTACTGTAGTGACACCACATGATTTACTGTAGTGACACCACATGATTTACTGTAGTGACACCACATGATTTACTGTAGTGACACCACATGGATTTACTGTAGTGACGCCTCATGATTTACTGTAGTGACACCACATGGATTTACTGTAGTGACACCACATGATTTACTGTAGTAACACCACATGGGATTGTGGAAGAATTTTTTTTTTCTCAGGGTTCGTACAACTTTTTGAGAGTTAAATTCAAGCACTTTTCAAGGGCTTCACACTTTATATTCTCCAAATATTATCCAATTTTAATGTTATTTATTTTTAAAGGTGCAGTGTGTAGTATTTATGAGTATCTATAGCTTTCCTGTAGCTTAAACAGTAGAGCGTGGCGCTAGCAACGCCAAAGTCATGGGTTCGATTCCCAGGGAAAGCAAGAATTGACAAAAATTTAAAATGTGTATCTTGAATGCAATATAAGTCGCTTTGGATAAAAGCGTCTGCCAAATGTAAAATGTAAATGTAAATCTATTGACAGAAATGCAATATAATATACATAATGTTTTCAGTGGTGTATAAAGACCTTACATAATGAACCGGTATGTTTTTATTATCTTAGAATGAGGCATATCTATGTACACACACCGCGGGTCCCCTTACAGTGAAGTCACCATTTTTCGCCACCATGTTTCTACGGTAGCCCTAAACGGACAAACTGCTTTGCAGAGCACTAGCTACTCTCTGCTGTTTCAGATGACGACATCTTTGTCCTGTGTCGGCCACCGTAGCTTCTCTATGTGCTTCGAAAGGGAGCCGTGAACGGTGTGTGATTGCAATTCACAACCTCACCACTAGAATTCACACATTGCACCTTTATTGTGATGATTTGTAAAACTAAAGTTTAAAGGTGTAGGAAACTAACACTTTGTGGCAAACAAGCACTTTTATTTAAAAAAAAGACAGTAAAGAGCGCTTCTTTTATAATCACTGAAGCTGTCGGTCAGTTCAGTGTGAGACTATAGAAGGACAATGGGACATTTAATAAGAGTAGAATATTTACATTTAGGGTTTTGCACATTACTGTTGTTAATAAATGTTAATTTTATCTGCATATCAATTCAAGCTCAGTGCTTCACTGTTAAATTTCCAATAAACAAACATGTTATATTATTAGTAACTGCACTTATTAACAAAACAATAGTATTTTTATTATTAAATTAAATTGCCGCTGCTCTCAAATGTTAGCCTGGAGACCTGTAGGGGGCGGGGCTTCAGGTTCGAGAGAGCATTTGATTGGATGAAAAGCTGAAGTGCAGAGAATGTACGTTTTGAATGCTTATATCATCTAAATGTGAATTCTGTCATTGTTTTGGAGCACACTAGCTTATAGACAGCAGTAAGGCTAACATATTCATACTAAAAGACAAAAAATCTATTTTGATTTCACAGGGACTTTAATAGACATGAACTAACAGTTGAATTTTTATTAACTAACATTAACAAAAGATTAATAAATATTGTAATGGATGTATTGCTCATTGTTAGTTAAAGCATTTATTGTAAAGTGTTACAGAGACTTGTGGCTTTTCCAAAGTAAATCACAATTGTAAAATGTCCAGGTTTTGCCGTATTTTCCAGCTCTCCATGTTTTGCAGCAAGAGTCTCTGTCTCTGAAGAGAAGAAGAGTGTGTCATGAATCATCTTTGCAGCGCTCTGGTCTCGTGTACGGGTGAGCATGTGTCGCGTGTGTCACATGTGTCTTGTCCGCTGGTTCTGATTGGCTCCAGACCATCAGTCGCTCCATGTGCGGCCGCATGAACGAGCTCTCCTTCTCTCTGGAGTTCCTCCACTTCATCCTGCGGTTCTGGAACCAGATCTTCACCTGTGGGACACATGAACCCGATTCATCAAACTGGACTGACTTACAGAGTGTGAACAACAGTGAGCTGAAAAACCAAGGGTTGACGTAAATATAAAGGTCTTTGTCGCATTTATCGCATTTAGTTTAAAGGCACAATATGTAATTTTTCGCCACTAGAGGTCGCTTATTCAAAACAAAGGCGTGTCTTGATGACTTGATTGGGCGGAGCTTTTATTCTGCCGCAGCGCTGTTTTATCATATTACACACATTTGAGTGTGTTAAAGTGATGTTATAGTGCTACTCTGTGTGTTCGCTCGGCGCTACTATGAGACACTTGTTCACACTGCAGTGAGCGAGATCATATTAGGCATGGTAAAACAGGGTACTCGCGGTAAATCAAGAACACCAGATTTAAACAATCAGACTAACTGTGTTGAGCTGGAGAACAATGATTAGTTTCTGTCCATGAAGGATCCAAACAGTTGCTCTCCTCTCTAATAAAACACATCATATATTAAAGCGGGATTGGTGTTTACATGGTTTCTACAAAATAAAACCGGAGGGGCGGGTATGATGTCATTGATACGGTCCTGGTTAAAATTACTTATTTCTCTGGATTTAAACATTCTTGGAAACATTTGGGATAATGTACACAAGTCAACAAAATATATAACACTGTTCTAGTGGTTTTTAGATATTTAAATAAAAAATTACATATTGTGCCTTTAATGCATTAACTAACGTTAGCAAATGAAACCTTGTTGTAAAGTGTTAGCACATAAATATACGGTCAAAATTGTCTGAATTGACCTTTTTTCATTAGTGTATGAACCTTGTTTCCTCTTTATTTTCACCGTAGTATCTATGATTTCCAGAATAGCATAGATAATGAAGAGCAAATGTGTATTACTTGGTATATCATCCCTCGCTATCAGCTAAAAATAAAGTGAAAGAAATGATGAAGCTCATTACGCAATCTGAAGATCTATTATTGTACAGTAAAACTAAAGTCAGCTTTCATGCTGATGGTCGATCTTCCTTTAAAGCATCTTATCTGAATAACAGTTCAAAAGTTTGGAATAATTATGATTTTTTTCCCAGTCATTCTTCGTGAGATCTGAAGGACAGAGAGAGAAGTTGAGCATGTGTTTGTCTGACCTGTGTCTCTTTCAAGCAGAGGTCCGTGGCCAGTCTGTTGCGGTCGGTCTTGCTGATGTATTTCTGCTTGCGGAAGGTTTTCTCCAGCTCTCGTCTCTGTTCCTCGGAGAACACGGCTCGTCGCAGGATTCCCGGCCGTGACCTGGAGGTCAGCGCTGGACTCCACAGGATAGACCCGACGCCCCCTGCAGGACACAGACAAACACCTCCGTCACGACACTTGGAGCTTGATGGGGTGTTTTATTATTTATTTATAGGGAATGTTTAGGGTTTATTTCATCCAAGGGCATTTTATTTTATTTATATATTTTTATATTGCATTTTATTTTGTACAGGAAATGTATGAGATTATCCTAAGGGTATAAAAAAAAAAAAAAAAGAGCGAGCGAGAGAAACATGACTTGTGATGGCTAGACGACTGGGTCAGAGCATCTCCAAAACTGCAGCTCTTGTGGGGTGTTCCCGGTCTGCAGTGGTCAGGATCTATCAAAAGTGCTCCAAGGAAGGAACAGTGGAGAACCGGAGACAGGGTCATGGGCGGCCAAGGCTCATTGATGCACGTGGGGAGCGAAGGCTGGCCCGTGTGGTCCGATCAAACAGACGAGCTACTGGAGCTCAAATTGCTCAAGAAGTTAATGCTGGTTCTGATAGAAAGGTGTCAGAATACACAGTGCATCTCAGTTTGTTGCGTATGGGGCTGCATAGCCGCTGACCGGTCAGGGTGCCCATGCTGACCCCTGTCCACCGCCGAAAGCACCAACAGTAGCACGTGAGCATCAGAACTGGACCACGGAGCAATGGAAGAAGGTGGCCTGGTCTGATGAATCACGTGTTCTTTTACATCACGAGGATGGCCGGGTGCGTGTGCGTCGTTTCCTGGGGAACACATGGCACCAGGATGCACTATGGGAAGAAGGCAAGCCGGCGGAGGCAGTGTGATGCTTTGGCCAATGTTCTGCTGGGAAACCTTGGGTCCTCCATCCATGTGGATGTTACTTTGACTCTCGTATGGTTTTGCTGAGATCTCAAAAGTTTTAATAAAGTTTTCTGTCTCTCTCTCAGGTGAACATATGAAGTCCAGCACATTAATCGATGCCTCTTTAATCTGTTGGACAAATGTCCAGATCGGCCACCGTCAGCGGCGTGAGTAAGGCGGTTAGTCACGCTCTCTGCTCGCCTTTCACTCTAAATAGTTTCCACTTAAACGCCCTATTAAGGGGTCAGCTGACCCTCGACCCCGCCCACACACCCGCAACCCTCCTTTCCCCGCAACAAATGATCCGGTTGACATTCCGCGGCTTTATCTTCTCGTCTCGGCTTCTCTCAGTGTTTCCTTTCAAAAGATGAACCGCGTCTCATTCTCTTAACAGGGAGATGAGCTGAAAAAAAGTCTATAAAAGTCATTTCTATTGAGGGCGTCATGTCTAAACGGACAGAATGGACGGGGTTCGGCTTTCAGAGCTCCGCTTTTCATTAGCGAGGACAAAAACCCCCGCTGTGCAGGAATGCGGGTCATTGTGTGTTCCGCACTGATCCCAGACCTGCGCGCGGCGCGCTCCCGTGTTACAGCCGCAGTGCAGCTGATCCCGGGTCAGTGCGAGCGCGCGCGGCGCGTTGAGAAGCGCTCGCGGGGTCACATGTGTGCGGTCGCTGTGAATGAGCCGATTGGTCACGGGGCAGGAGAGTCCGCGCGCGCGAGGAGCACTGTGGGAAAGTGTCAAG
Organism: Rhinogobio ventralis; assembly: GCA_039654625.1. NCBI lineage: Eukaryota > Metazoa > Chordata > Actinopteri > Cypriniformes > Gobionidae > Rhinogobio > Rhinogobio ventralis. The sequence continues at coordinate 2,610,461 of CM077216.1, forward strand.
CCACTAAACTGTTTCCAGGGAGGCTTTTTAAACCCCCAAATCTGACAGATCCGGATTTGCCACAAGCCCGAGTGGGAAACACGGTTTCAGTAAAGCGATACAGATATCATTGCACAAGTTTTGGGTTGTTGTTAGGGTGTTGCTATGTACTTGCTAATGAGTTCTGCATGTTGCTGGGGTGTTCTGGGTGGTTTCTAGGGTTTTGCTCTATGATTAAATATGAATATATAGATATATAAATACAATTTTAACGCGATTAGCGATTGGCTGGCGACCGAATGAGCATCCAGGGGAGGTGTGTGTGTGTGTGTGTGTGTGAGAGAGAGAGAGAGAGAGAGAGTGAGTGAGTGTGAGAGTGTGTGTGAAAGTGTAAGTGTGTATGTGTGAGAGTGTGTGTGAGAGAGAGAGAGAGAGTTTGTGTGTGTCAGAGTGTGTGTGAAAGTGTAAGTGTGTATGTGTGAGAGTGTGTGTGAGAGTGAGTTCGTGTGTCTGTGAGTGTGTGAGTGTGAGAGAGTGTGTGTGTGTGTGTGAGTGAGAGTAAGAGTGTATGTGTGCGTGTGTGTGAGAGAGAGAGTGTGTGTGTGTGTGAGAGAGTGTGTGTGTGTGTGTGAGAGAGAGAGAGAGAGTGTGTGTGTGTGTGTGTGTAAGAGAGAGAGTGTGTGTAAGAGTGTATGTGAGAGTGTGTGTGAGAGAGTTTGTGAGTGGGAGTGGGAGTAAGTGTGTGAGAGAGAGAGTGTGTGTGAGAGAGAGAGTGTGTGTGAGAGTGAGTGAGATAGTGTGTGTGTGAGAGAGTGAGTGAGGTAGTGTGTGTGTGTGTGTGTGTGTGAGAGAGTGTGTGTGTGTGTGTAAGAGTGTATGTGAGAGTGTGTGTGTGAGAGAGAGAGTGAGTTTGTGCCTGTGAGTGAGAGTAAGTGTGTGTGTGTGTGTGTGAGAGAGAGAGTGAGTGTGTGTGAGAGTGTGAGAGTGAGTGAGATAGTGTGTGTGTGTGTGTGTGTGTGAGTGAGTGTAAGAGTGTGTAAGAATGTGTGTGAGAGAGAGTGAGTGTGTGTGTGTGTGTGAGAGAGAGTGAGTGTGTGTGTGTGTGTGAGAGTGTGTGTGTGTGAGAGAGTGTGTGTGTGAGTGCGTGTGAGAGTGTGTGTGAGAGAGTGTGTGTGTGTGTGTGAGTGAGTGTAAGAGTGTGTAAGAATGTGTGAGTTTGTGTCTGTGAGTGTGTGTGTGTGTGAGTGAGAGTAAAAGTGTGTGTGTGAAAGTGTAAGTGTGAGTGTGTGAGAGAGAGAGAGAGAGTGAGTTTGTGCCTGTGAGTGTGTGTGTGTGAGTGAGAGTGTGTGTGAGTGAGAGTATGTGTGTGTGTGTGTGTAAGAATGTGTGAGTTTGTGTCTGTGAGTGTGTGTGTGTGTGAGTGAGAGTAAAAGTGTGTGTGTGAAAGTGTAAGTGTGAGTGTGTGAGAGAGAGAGAGAGAGTGAGTTTGTGCCTGTGAGTGTGTGTGTGTGAGTGAGAGTGTGTGTGAGTGAGAGTATGTGTGTGTGTGTGTGTGAGAGAGTGTGTGTGTGAGTGAGTGTGAGAGTGTGTGTGTGTGTGTGTGTGAGAGAGTGTGTGTGTGTGTGTGAGTGAGTGTAAGAGTGTGCAAGTGTGTGTGTGTGTGTGTGTGTGTGTGAGAGAGAGAGAGAGAGCGTGTGTGAGAGAGAGAGTGTGTGTGTGAGAGAGTGTGTGTGTGTGTGTGTGAGAGAGAGAGTGAGTTTGTGTCTGTGAGTGTGTGTGTGTGAGTGAGAGTAAAAGTGTGTGTGTGAAAGTGTAAGTGTGTGTGTGTGAGAGAGTGTGTGTGTGTGTGTGTGAGAGAGAGTGTGTGTGAGAGAGAGAGAGAGTTTGTGTCTATGAGTGTGTGTGTGAAAGTGTAAGAGTGTGTGTGTGAGAGTGCGTGTGTAAGAATGTGTGTGTGAGTGAGTGTAAGAGTGTGTGTAAGAATGTGTGTGAGAGTGTGTGTGTGTGCGCTCATGAATACCAGTTAAATTTAGAGGGAATTAGCTATGGCCATTATGCACAAAACAAGCTATTTGTAGAAGTGTGTGTGTGTGTGTTTGTGTGTGTTGATGAGGCGGTTTATCTTACTAGGGAACAGAGGAGCAGACGTCGTCCCAGATCCGGATCCGGAGCAGCAGGGCAGAGCGACTCCAGACATTATAACTGAGCGAGAGAAGGACGGATGAGTCTGCAGCTTTAGATGAGCGTCAGTGATAAAACACACACGGCCAGTTTGGACTGATTTTATGCTTCCCTTGATCTTCTAATGTGCTTGAAATTAGTTTTGTAGAGCTATACCTTTCTTTTCTTCTAGTCGGAGCGGATAGTGAAGGAAAAACATGAATTATATCAGCACACATGATGCATCTCATCACTCCCATATTTCCATTAGAGTTATTTCATAGTTTTCATAACTTTACTGTTATTCTGTCATGTGAAAATAGCTCATAAAAAATGAGTTTATGATCGGTAGTGCGCGGCGTGTGTTCAAGTGATTTGATTTTGAGAAGTAGTGTAAGTAACGAGGCCAAGTGTAGATAATGAAGTTTAATCTCAACAATAATGATGTATTAATACAATTTTAAACTACTTTTTTCATTTTAAACAATATTTTTCTAAATCTGGTATACTTAATAATTTCTTTAAAACATTAAAATATTATTAAAATATATTTTGGTATATTTATCTTAATTGAGAGACTGGAATATTAAAAAAATTATACACACACACATATATATATATATATATATATATATATATATATATATAAAGAAAAGGTTATGGCATAAAAAGACTATTTTAAAATATATATAAATATTTTCCTCTATATATAAATATTAGTTTTTCTATCTATTTATATAAGATATTTATATATAAAGGATAATCTTTATATATTTTATTTATATATATAAAACATTTTATGTATAAAGAAAATGTGTATATTTACAGTTCTGCCATATATATATATATATATAAAGAAAAACAAATATATATGTTCTCTTATGTATATTTATATTATATATGACAAAATGAAGACGCAAAATGCTAAAAACTAAATAAATGTATTTCATTACAACGTTGAAATATTATTAAAATATATTTTATCTGAATTGAGAAACTACATGGAATTAATTAAAAATGAATTTGCCACAGTGCAGAACTGTAAATATACATATTTTCTTTTATACATAAAATGAAGACTGTTTTATTTATAAATAAATATATATAAATATTTTCCTTGATATATAAATATCTTGTATAAAATACATATTTTGTTTTATAAATTATGTAATATATATATATACATATATAAGAAAAGGTTAAATATATATATATATATATATATATATATATCTTATATATATAAAATAAAACTTGTAACAAAAGAAAAACAAATATTTTATATATAAATAACTTATAGAAATATGTTCCCTTATGTATATGTATATTATAAATGACGAAATGAAGAAGTGAAAAGCAAAATGCTACAAAAATTGTGAAAACGGTAAAAAAAAATGGTGCTCAGTTACGGGATAAAACACTCTTTTACCAACCAAAGATCCCGAAATTATTAAATCAGCGATTCTTCAATTTACATATTTTAATACTTCAATTTAAATACGGTTTGTAAATGTTGATGCACCATGTTTGGGTCAAATATGGACAAGCCAACCGTAAATGTTTTATTTGAAGTTGTATTGTACTTCTAGAGTTACAGTTAGGGTTAGTTACTTGTGCATAATTTACTGTTATTACTATAGTGATGTGTCATGAAATGCCTTGAGCAGGTGGTCTCGTCGTACCTGGCGGCGGCTGAATCCCGTCCCCGTCCTCCGTCTGCCTGTGGCCCCCGGGGGCCCCGCTGTGAGAAACACACTTCAGCATCAGACCCAGCGCAGGGACACACACACCTGCCGCAGGTGAGGAGCTTCCCGCACGCAGCAGGTTCTCTATCAGAAAACACTTCCCAGAACTCCCAAATCCGGGATGCCTCGGAGGAAATCCAGCCATGTCGTTCGGGTCCCTCGTTCCCTTCAGGAGATCATTCTGGAGTCTGGAGTTTCTCCCACTCGTGTGTGTGTGTGTGAGTTAACTTCATTAAAAAACACAAAGAAAACAATGCGCCCTTTCCCCGGCAGCCTGTGATTGGCCGAGCTGATAAGAGTGGGCTCTTTCTGCGGGACAGAAGGTGGAACCCCTTCATTCATTATGTCAAAGTTCCCATTAAATGATAGACATTGGAGACAATGGACTCCCGGCCAAAGTTTAACTTGCACACCAAACAGAGCCCAGCGGCAGTAAATAGTAATATCTTTTTTCAGCGCGTCCATTGAGGAGGCCTTTGAGAGCCGGCCGGGAGAAGTATCTGTGCCTCAGTCTATCAATGTGGACTATATTTCTTTAGTTTATTGTTGTCCGGCGTCGCACAGCTGGACAATGAGAACTTGTTTGCAATCAACAAGTGCTATTTAAAACAATGAATGTGTGTGTGAATCTCACCAGCAACCCATTTTTAACCCTCCCTCCAAAAACGATATTTTGCATATATATGGCAACAGAAAATGTTATACGGAAAAGCTAATTTTGCTGTGGTATATGCAATATATATATATATTTCATTCAGAAAATAAGGGTTAAATCATCTAATGCCATCATTAATACAATAATACCATCATTTACTCTATAACATTTTTAATGTAATTTTGCATAAATTTAAGGCAGTACAGTAAAGCATTACAATTACATTTTAAATACAATTTAAATAATATACCATACATTTTTTGTACATTATGCCAAAGCTAATGATATTTTTTTAACTAGTGTAACATGCTTAATAAAGAAATTAATATATATATATTAATTGTACTAAAATTAGACCTCATATACACTCACCTAAAGGATTATTAGGAACACCTGTTCAATTTCTCATTAATGCAATTATCTAATCAACCAATCACATGGCAGTTGCTTCAATGCATTTAGGGGTGTGGTCCTGGTCAAGACAATCTCCTGAACTCCAAACTGAATGTCAGAATGGGAAAGAAAGGTGATTTAAGCAATTTTGAGCGTGGCATGGTTGTTGGTGCCAGACGGGCCGGTCTGAGTATTTCACAATCTGCTCAGTTACTGGGATTTTCACGCACAACCATTTCTAGAGTTTACAAAGAATGGTGTGAAAAGGGAAAAACATCCAGTATGCGGCAGTCCTGTGGGTGAAAATGCCTTGTTGATGCTAGAGGTCAGAGGAGAATGGGCCGACTGATTCAAGCTGATAGAAGAGCAACTTTGACTGAAATAACCACTCGTTACAACCGAGGTATGCAGCAAAGCATTTGTGAAGCCACAACACGCACAACCTTGAGGCGGATCCATCATGCCTTGTTACCACTGTGCAGGCTGGTGGTGGTGGTGTAATGGTGTGGGGGATGTTTTCTTGGCACACTTTAGGCCCCTTAGTGCCAATTGGGCATCGTTTAAATGCCACGGCCTACCTGAGCATTGTTTCTGACCATGTCCATCCCTTTATGACCACCATGTACCCATCCTCTGATGGCTACTTCCAGCAGGATAATGCACCATGTCACAAAGCTCCAATCATTTCAAATTGGTTTCTTGAACATGACAATGAGTTCACTGTACTAAAATGGCCCCCACAGTCACCAGATCTCAACCCAATAGAGCATCTTTGGGATGTGGTGGAACGGGAGCTTCGTGCCCTGGATGTGCATCCCACAAATCTCCATCAACTGCAAGATGCTATCCTATCAATATGGGCCAACATTTCTAAAGAATGCTTTCAGCACCTTGTTGAATCAATGCCACGTAGAATTAAGGCAGTTCTGAAGGCGAAAGGGGGTCAAACACAGTATTAGTATGGTGTTCCTAATAATCCTTTAGGTGAGTGTATATATATATTAAAGCATTTTTTTGCATCATTAATATTTTATAAATTGAGCACGTTACACTAATTTTATAATAAATATCATTAGCTTTGCCATAATGTGAAAAATAATGGTATATATTTAATAATATTTAAAATAATATATATATAAATCTTGATTTCTGACATTAGTATATGAAAAATATACATATTACATTTTTTTTATATGTAAGTATACACACACAAGGGTAAAAGATGAGGAGCATTAATATAATTTTCTTAAATTACGCATGTTACACTAATTAAAAAAATATCATTAGCTTTGCCATAATGTAAAAAAGTTATGGTATATTATTTAAATTGTATTTAAAATGTAAATGTACTGCTCATATTCGCTGTACTGCCTTAAATTTATGCAAAATTACATCAAAAATCACTTTTGAAGAATTATATAGTGTAAATGATGGTATTACAGAATCTGAGTATTGAAAAATAACTTTCTAAATTGATATGTGTGTGTGTGTATTTATATATATATAATAGCATTAATAAATATAATATATAATATGGCTCTGGAAAAAAATTAAGAAACCACTGCAAAATGATCAGTTTCTCTGGGTTTATTATTTATATGTATGTGTTTGAGTAAAATCTAAACGTTTGATTTATTCTACAAACTAATAACAACATTTCTTCCCAATTTCAAGTGAAAATCGTGTCAATTTGAGCATTTATTAGCAAAAAATTACAACTGGTCAAAATAACAAAAAAGAATAATGCAAAAACAAGTTTATATGGATTATTATCCCAGCAAATATTGATTTCTGAACTCTTCTGAAGTTAAAACAGTA
>CM077216.1:2622210-2672210 GCA_039654625.1 Rhinogobio ventralis
AATGATATAGTTTAGAAACATTTATTATTTACAGCACACGAAAAAACAATGAAAAACAGACATAAATACAGTTACATCTGAATATCTTTCTTTACAAAGTACATCTGAATAGAAGATAATATTCTTTACAATTATTTAATCTCTATGTACAACAGTTGGAGTGCATCTCAAGTCTGTGAGATTAAAGAGCTGTGTGTGTGCGTGTGTGTGTGTGAGAGAGAGAGGGGCGTTATAATTCACATCACTCTCATATAATCATATTGTTTTGCGTATTCATAATCTTCAATCGTCTCTCTCTTCACACAGTTTGGAGGTGGCTCAGCACTTGTGGTGCTTCCACTTGCGCGTGGCCGCGGCGATGTGCAGGTCCTTCTTCAGCCCCGGGAACAGACTGGACAGCTCGATGGATCCGCTGGCTCTCATGGTTCCCGTGATGAGGTAGAGCTGCGCGCGGCCGGGCCGGACGAGTGTGTGCGCGCACCGGAGGTTGATGAGCAGCCAGCGCTGCAGGAGACTGGCCGTGTCGTAGGGCAGCAGCGGCCCGCGCTGGATGAACTCCACCGGGCCCTCCACCGTCAGCTCCGGCTCCGAGGACGGCACGCGGCGCCGCGAGATCTTGGCTTTCACGGCTGCAGGGAGAAAACAAGGTGAGTTCATCTCCACAGCTTTGCAAGAACAAATGCTTGGGGAAATATTAATTAAAAGTTTTAATTATGACATAAAATAACGAGAATATGACAAAAAGTGTTGAAATTATGACATACTAAGTCATTATTATAACTAATTCATTAAAAAAATCGAAATTGTGACAAAAAAGTCACAACATACTAAGTCATAATTATGACACAAAAAGAAGAATGTCGAGATTATGACATACAAAGTCATAATTGACTCATAATGTGATAATGACTAAGACATAATTATGACTTGAAAAATTGAAATTATGAGATAAATTCGAAGTTATGACATACTAACTTATAATTATGATTAAGTCTGAATTATGACAAAAAGTTTAAATTATGAGAGAGTCGAAATTATGAGATACTAAGTTATGATTATTACTAATACTGTCTTATGACATAAAAAGACAAGATTATTACATAAAAAGTTGAAATTGACATACTAAGTCAAATATGGGATTAAAAAATTTAAATTATAAGATATAAAGTTGAAATTATGACATACTAAGTTATAATTATGATTAAGTTTTAATTATGACATAAAAAGACAAAATTGTGACAAAAAATTTAAATGATGAGATACTAAGTTATAATTATGACTAATACTGTCTTATGACATAAAAGGACAAAATTATTACATAAAAAGTTGAAATTATGAGATACTAAGTCAAACATGAGATTAATATTTTTTAATTATGAGATAGTCGAAAATATGACATTCTAAATTATAATTATGACTAAGACTAAGTCTTAATTATGACATAAAAAGACAAAATTATGACATACTAAGTCAAATATGAGATTAAGAAATTGAAATTATGAGATAAAAAGTTGAAATTGACATACTAAGTTATAATTATGACATAAAAATATGAAATTATGAGACAGTGGAAATTATGACATACGAAGTCAAATATATGAGATTTAAAAAAAAAAATTAATTATGAGATAAAAGTTGAAATTGTGACTTTCTATGTTCCAAGTTTTTGACTTTTTTCTCTTAATTTTGACATAATTTTGACTTTTCATCTGATAAATATGACTTAATATGTCATAATTTTGACTAATGATGATTTACAAAAGAAAAAAAGCTCTCCACACCACATGACAGGCTTGAATATGTCAGATGAATATGTTTATGAATGAGTGCTAACCGAAGTCATTGAGGCAGAGGGCGTCCAGCACGGTTTTGAGAGACGGCGCCTCCTCCACAGACGGGCAGCTTTGACACACCGGCTGAGGGAATTCTGCAGACACACAGATATATGGTTAGCTCATGCATTCACGTGTGTGTGTGTGTGTGTGTGTGTGTGAGTCTGTGAGTGTGTGTTGGCGCGCTCACCTTTGGAGAAGGCGCTGATGTGTTTGGGCAGCGGTGTCAGGCATGTGTCGTCCTGCGCAGGGAAGCGCTCGCAGTTTAGGGCCTCGGGCCACGCGTGTCCGTGACAGGCCAACACGGGGGCGCAGCTCTCCTTCACGGCCACACACACGCTACGACACGGCTGGATGAACCTGCACACGCCAATACATGATTCATTCATTTCAGATCATAAAACTGAAGGATGAATAATGGCAAAATCTATCAATATGTTGACTGAAATCTGCAATTTAGTCAACATTTTAATAAACATTTTAAGTGCATGATTCATTTATACACTCAGATGATAAAACTTAATGATAAATAATGAAAAAATCAATCAATATGTTGGTTGAAATCTGCTGCAATTTCCTGCAATTTAGCCAAAACACTGTACATTTTACTACATATTTATGAATAAAAAAATTGTGCAAGCATGATTTTTGTTGACATTTTTTAGTACATGATTCATTTATACATTCAGATACTTTCAGATGATAAAACTAAACAATAAATAATTAAAAAATCAATCAATATGTTGGGTGAAATCTGCTGCAATTTAGCCAAAACAACTCTAAATTTCACTGCATATTTTTAAATAAAAATATTTGTGCCAACAATTTTTGGTGACATTTTTAGTACATGATTCATTTATACGTTTCAGATGATAAAACTGAATGATAAATGATTTAAAAATATTTTGGTTGAAATTTCATTAAAAAATTGCGCAAGCATGATTACATTTTTGCAGTTTCCTGCACTTTAGTCCAAACCTCTCGGCTGAATGAACCTGCTGACTCCGCAGAAATGTGTTTTAGGATAAGGAGGCTCTGCACGTACCTGTCCAGGCAGACGGGGGCGATGAGCGAGCAGACGAAGGCCCGGGCCTGCGGGTGGCAGCCGGTGTGGAGCAGCGTCCTCCAGTCGTCCGAGCGAGGAACCGCTTCCTCCAGACTGCTGTGGCCCAGCAGGTTGGGTAACCTCATCTCCGAATACGGCACGTCCTGGCAGACGCTCATCTGGTGCGGGACGGGGACGCAGCGAGTGGTCTGGCCCAGGTCGAAGGCCCCGGCGTGGGCCGCGAGAGACACGAGGAGCAGCAGGCAGGACAGATCCATGATGAGTGAGTGATGCAGGAGCTGAGTGTGTGTGTCTTTATATAGAGGCGGGCAGATGTTATCAACGACACATCTGAGGGCCGCAGACAGGGTGACAAGCAGGAGATAACGGGCCCCAGACGGGGGGGTGTGAGGGGGGACATTACATATGCAATCAAAGAGACACACTTAACCTCGCAGTCACATGGGCTGCCCGTGTCACAAACACAACTTTATTTCATCTGACATTTTTGGTGCATGTGTCATTTCAGATGATAAATAATGAAAAAATCAATTAGTATGTATTTCATGCAACTAAGTTTTTATGCAAACATAATGTTTTGTGACATTGTTAGTACATGAGTCATTTCAAATGATAAAACTGTCTGATAATTAATGAAAATAATAAGTTATCAATATAAAAAATTTGCTGCAATTTCATGCAATTTAGTCAAAATCACTAGATCATTTTTAATAAAATATTTCAGATCATTTCAGATGCTAAAACTTGACAATAAATAATGAAAAAATCTATGAATATTTTGGTTCTGAAACTTCACTTTCCCTACTAATTTTTCATCAAATATTTGCACAATCATAATGTTTTGTGACATTTTTAGTACATGATTTGTTTATATGTTCAGATCATTTCAGATGATAAAACATTAATGAAAATATCAGTCAATATGAAATCTGCTGCCATATCAAAGTTTCACTAACATATTTGTAATAAAATATTTTTTGTGACAATTTAATGTCCACGTTCAGATCATTTCAGATGATAAAACTTTACGATAAATGACTAAATCAATTAGTATGTTGACTGAAATCTGCTGCAGTTTCATGCAATTTAGTCAAAACAACATAAAATCTTACTAAATATCTTTTTAATACAATATTTGTGCAAACATCGTTTTTAGTACATGATTCAGACCATTTCAGATGATAAAACAGGATAAGTAATAATAATAAAATGTTTGTGCAAACATAATGTATGTGACATTTTCTTCATTTATACATTCAGATCATTTCAGATTATAAAAGTGAACAATAAATAATGACAATATCAATTAATATGTTGGTTAATTTCATGCAATTTAAAATCTTTAACAAATTTTGTGTGTGTGTGTGAAACTCTTAGTACATGGTAAAAATAATGACAATATCAATCAAGATTGTTATCGATATCTATCATTTTCAAGTGGAAAAAGGTTTAAACTTTTTCTTTTTATTATTGCAGTTTTATTTTATTATATTATTCCTTATTATCAGACTGATGCCGTTCCACCCGACATCTGATGCATCACATATTCACAGCTCAAAAACTGTCAAATGTAGCATAAATGCATGCAGATGTTCTCTACACTTTCACAGCTTGTGTGTGTTTGTGTGTACGTTCGGTGCATCTTCTGCTGGTGACGTTCTAACGCAGACGGTTTTTGCGAAGCGGCGAGGACGTGTTCCTGCAAACGTCTGGTCTGTGTGGAGACCGCTGGGCAGACAGGCGTCTCCAGCGCGCTGACAGCTCCTCTGTCTCCAGCATGTCAATTTGAGCTTCCTCTGCCAGCGAGAGGCTCGCGAGCTGCCTGTCTGCCCTTGTCTGCAGTCTACCGGTCCAGCGGCCCACCTTTGATCTGAGCACGGCGGCTGCATTCGTATTTAAATCCTCCAGCTCGTGCTGCAGATGTCCCTCTAATGTCTCAGACGTGCTTAACACAGCGTACTTCACTGGATTATCTCACATTAGTGCTCGTGACATTAGCATTTACAGCCCTTGACTTCTGCAGGGTCCCTCTGGCTAAACCAGCGTCTACAGGCTACAGTGATGTCAGGGGATTTATACTGAACGTCATATACCAACGCATTGTTCCTTTTACACGCTGCAGTTCTTCCAGTAACGTTCGTTCAAAGTGATCTGGTCTTTAATAACGCTCTGAGAATGTTCATGGAACGTTTCTATTTTTAAATGTAACTCTTTGTTTTCGGAATGTTCAGAGAAAAGTCAAAAGTAGCATTCCAATGCCGTCTGCCGAATGGAATGTTCCATTAACGTTCATATAACCTAGAAAAAACGTTATAAAACATTTAAAAAAAAGGACATTTTTGTTGGCTGGGAAAGCTGTTTGCTATTGTCTTTACATGCTATAATTCCAGCTTTTGACCCATGCATTTTCATTAAAACAATATTGAAAATGATAAATATTTTAAAGGTGTGCATAACTAGAACATTTCACTATGAATTGTATTCATTTTCATCCCTTTTCCAGGCCTCTCAGAAGATTATATAAGGGACACTGAGATGTTAAACTGCATCTAAAGCAACATTTAGCTGATTATGCATGCAGTATTTTTAACGAGCTAATAATAATTAAGAAACTATATGGACTGTATTTGTACTTTTTGAAATGAAATTCACTTCTAGCGTTCTAATAGCATCTGCTAAAAGCATAATTGTGAAGAAAAGAAATAAACGAGGTTTTGGTTGAAATCTGCAATTTAGCATCAAAAAACATCTAAATTATATGCATTACCTTACACATTAATAAAGATTTTAGCTGAAATGGATAATGCACGTTATTTGTATTTGTATGCTGAAAACAACTGGCAGAAGACGTAAACTAACTAGGTTTTGAGGCATCAGGTTTCTGCATGACTAAGATAAAAGTGCCACAATCTGACCAAAGTCTGTCTGGGGGACAGAACACACGAGATGGGAAATCAGTCTGGAATCAATTTATGACGAGAAAGCGCATTGAAATGATTTTAAAACAGAGTGTAAAGTCTGCAGCTGTGTTCCCGTCGGCCCCAGGCTTCTGAGCCGCTTTACTGCTCTGGACAGACGGCAGCTACTGAGGGACCTAACTGGGCAATTAGAGACACAGGCCCATTTAGGAGAACAATGGTGTCCATGCGTCAGGTTAAGCACCCCTCTCGCCGCTGATTACCCCCCGGGTGCGTGTTATTCTTTCTAACGGCCCTGCTGCCCCTCTCCGGCCTGCTGTTTGGATTGTTAATGGGACTCGTTCAGTCGGTCCGTGGACGGCGTTTGAGCTCAAGACAGCGTCTACTTGATCCGTGGAGACTATATAACTGAGGAGCTTGAGCTGTGTTCAAAGTGCAATAGTGTGCTGCATTGTTGTGACACGACCACATTTTGTGCAAAAAATGTGTTTGTTTAAACAAATAATGATTGCATTGCATTGTGGGATTCAGTATTCAGTGCAGTGTTATTTTTGTATTGTACGGTTTTGAATCAGGTTTTATTTTTATAGTTTTCATTTTAATTTTAGTTTAAGTTTTAGTAATTCTGTTGATGTTTATTTAAAATGTTTATTTTTTAAATTGAAAAATGTTATGCTATTATGCTCTTTATTAATGTTTCGAATCCACTTTTATTTTTTATAATTTTAGTCTTCATTTTAGCTTAAGTTTTAGTAATTTTGTTATGTGCTTAATTTTATTTTGTACGTTTTTTTAAATGATGCTTTATTTTAATTTTTACATTTTTTTATTTTATTTATATACTATTATGGTCTCTATTAATGTTTTGAATTAGCTTTTATTTTAATTTTCATTTCAGTTTTAGTAATTCTTTAATGTGCTTTTGTCATTTTTATTAAAAAAAAATTTTTTATTTTAGTTTTAGTGCTTTAGTAACTTATTTTAACTTGTTTCATAAGCTTAGGTTTTTATTATTTGTATTCTAATATAGTATTTATTAATATTTTGAAGTAATTTTTATTTTTTATTTTCATTTTAGTTTGTTTTCATTTTGTTACGTGCTTTTGCTAGTTATATATATATAATATTTATATTTACCTTTATTATTACATTTTTACCTTTATTATGTTTCTGATTTTCATGTAAGTGTTATAAGCTTAGATTTTTTTATTCTAATACAGTATTAATATTTTGAATGATCTTTTATTTTTTATATTTTCAGTTTTGTTTTTAATTTTAGTTTAAATTTAGTCATTTTGTTATGTGCTTTTGTCAATTTTATTAATATTTTTTATTTCTATTTACCTTTCATTTATTTGTATTTTTTTTATTTTAGTACTTCAAATTTAATTTATTTCTAATTGTCATCGATTTCGTCTAATATTTCAATTATTTCAGCTTTATTTCGATTAACAATTTTTAATAGTTATAGTTAAAAACATTATGCTAATACTGTATATTTTGACAAATAGTATGTCATCTAGGTATTATAACATTAATAAACAACACTTGAGAAGAGATTATGAGATATAACTTATGATTTGGTTTTGTCTATGTAATAAAAAGAGTATTTTCATATAGTCAGAATATACACTGAATTTTCATTTAGTTTTGGAGTGTAATCAAACAAGTTCAGAAAGTGCAGTATATACTGCATACTCTACACAGTGTTATTCTATAGCCGGTGTGTCACAGACTCAATCGTCAGGTCGAGTCTCCGTCTGCAGCTTCTCCGTCAGACACCAACAGCTCTTCACATTAAAGACAGACAGATTATAAACGGCCTGAATCTGAAATGGTTTTATCGTATTTATGAAAGATTACTGACTGTGTATTAAGCATGCAGTATGCATTAAATAATAAAATATTGCATATCACATATTTCATGGCCAATGTACAATAATTTAGTCTTTAATGTGATGTTTTGAAAGCTCTATATGCTGTTGCATGACCTTTCACCTCATTATAACTTCAATAAACAACACTTAAGAAGAGATTATGAGATATAACTTTGACATTGACATTGACATCATATTTCCAAAAAAAATAATTTACCCCCCCGTTTTGGCCCCGTTTTGGCTCGTGCACAGTCTTCAAATACAGACGAGCGCGTCAATCTATCGATTAATGCCGTTGCGGAGAGAGACTATTCTTTCCAGTTAAATCACAAAACAAAATGCACACAAACGTGTCCCTGCTCTTAATATACAATCATTGATGAATAGCTTTGATTTTAATGAAGAAGAAAAAAAAACTATATGAGCGTGGATTAGAACCCGGAACCTTTGACACGGTTTACAAAAATTCTACCACCAGACCTCTAGAGAATTCTAATATAACCAGCAGATCTATGTATTCATTCACTAATACGAAGAATCTCGGGACTAATAATATGTGACGCAAATTAATGCAAATATTGTTTGCAAATAGTCCCAAAAGGATTATTTCCCAACTAGAATTAGACCTAGAATTTCGTTCACTGTTCTGTTTCTTTATGCTTTATAAAAATAAAATAAAAATTGGTCCCCCCCAATGTTCAAGACATGGTTACGGCCTTGGTTTTTGTTGTTGTTGTATTGTTTTTCAAAAGCAGAGGGCAGTATAGAGATGTATAGAGGGCCAGTGTAGAGTTAATAACAGCAGAGGGCAGTATAGAGATGTATAGAGGGCCAGGGTAGAGTTAATAACAGCAGAGGGCAGTATAGAGATGTATAGAGGGCCAGTGTAGAGTTAATAACAGCAGAGGGCAGTATAGAGATGTATAGAGGGCCAGTGTATAGTTAATAACAGCAGAGGGCAGTATAGAGATGTATAGAGGGCCAGTGTATAGTTAATAACAGCAGAGGGCAGTATAGAGATGTATAGAGGGCCAGTGTAGAGTTAATAACAGCAGAGGGCAGTATGGAGATGTATAGAGGGCCAGTGTATAGTTATTAACAGCAGAGGGCAGTATGGAGATGTATAGAGGGCCAGTGTATAGTTAATAACAGCAGAGGGCAGTATGGAGATGTATAGAGGGCCAGTGTATAGTTAATAACAGCAGAGGGCAGTATGGAGATGTATAGAGGGCCAGTGTAGAGTTATTAACAGCAGAGGGCAGTATGGAGATGTATAGAGGGCCAGTGTAGAGTTAATAACAGCAGAGGGCAGTATAGAGATGTATAGAGGGCCAGGGTAGAGTTAATAACAGCAGAGGGCAGTATAGAGATGTATAGAGGGCCAGTGTAGAGTTAATAACAGCAGAGGGCAGTATAGAGATGTATAGAGGGCCAGTGTATAGTTAATAACAGCAGAGGGCAGTATAGAGATGTATAGAGGGCCAGTGTATAGTTAATAACAGCAGAGGGCAGTATAGAGATGTATAGAGGGCCAGTGTAGAGTTAATAACAGCAGAGGGCAGTATGGAGATGTATAGAGGGCCAGTGTATAGTTATTAACAGCAGAGGGCAGTATGGAGATGTATAGAGGGCCAGTGTATAGTTAATAACAGCAGAGGGCAGTATGGAGATGTATAGAGGGCCAGTGTATAGTTAATAACAGCAGAGGGCAGTATGGAGATGTATAGAGGGCCAGTGTATAGTTAATAACAGCAGAGGGCAGTATAGAGATGTATAGAGGGCCAGTGTAGAGTTAATAACAGCAGAGGGCAGTATAGAGATGTATAGAGGGCCAGTGTAGAGTTAATAACAGCAGAGGGCAGTATAGAGATGTATAGAGGGCCAGTGTATAGTTAATAACAGCAGAGGGCAGTATGGAGATGTATAGAGGGCCAGTGTAGAGTTAATAACAGCAGAGGGCAGTATGGAGATGTATAGAGGGCTAGTGTATAGTTAATAACAGCAGAGGGCAGTATGGAGATGTATAGAGGGCCAGTGTAGAGTTAATAACAGCAGAGGGCAGTATGGAGATGTATAGAGGGCCAGTGTATAGTTAATAACAGCAGATGGCAGTATAGAGATGTATAGAGGGCCAGTGTATAGTTAATAACAGCAGAGGGCAGTATGGAGATGTATAGAGGGCCAGTGTATAGTTAATAACAGCAGAGGGCAGTATGGAGATGTATAGAGGGCCACTGTATAGTTAATAACAGCAGATGGCAGTATAGAGATGTATAGAGGGCCAGTGTATAGTTAATAACAGCAGAGGGCAGTATAGAGATGTATAGAGGGCCAGTGTATAGTTAATAACAGCAGAGGGCAGTATAGAGATGTATAGAGGGCCAGTGTAGAGTTAATAACAGCAGAGGGCAGTATAGAGATGTATAGAGGGCCAGTGTAGATCTAATAACAGCAGAGGGCAGTATAGAGATGTATAGAGGGCCAGTGTAGAGTTAATAACAGCAGAGGGCAGTATGGAGATGTATAGAGGGCCAGTGTATAGTTAATAACAGCAGAGGGCAGTATGGAGATGTATAGAGGGCCAGTGTATAGTTAATAACAGCAGATGGCAGTATAGGGATGTATAGAGGGCCAGTGTATAGTTAATAACAGCAGAGGGCAGTATGGAGATGTATAGAGGGCCAGTGTATAGTTAATAACAGCAGAGGGCAGTATGGAGATGTATAGAGGGCCAGTGTATAGTTAATAACAGCAGAGGGCAGTATGGAGATGTATAGAGGGCCAGTGTATAGTTAATAACAGCAGATGGCAGTATAGAGATGTATAGAGGGCCAGTGTATAGTTAATAACAGCAGAGGGCAGTATGGAGATGTATAGAGGGCCAGTGTATAGTTAATAACAGCAGAGGGCAGTATGGAGATGTATAGAGGGCCAGTGTATAGTTAATAACAGCAGAGGGCAGTATGGAGATGTATAGAGGGCCAGTGTATAGTTAATAACAGCAGAGGGCAGTATGGAGATGTATAGAGGGCCAGTGTATAGTTAATAACAGCAGAGGGCAGTATGGAGATGTATAGTCGGCCAGTGTAGAGTTAATAACAGCAGATGGCAGTATAGAGATGTATAGAGGGCCAGTGTATAGTTAATAACAGCAGAGGGCAGTATGGAGATGTATAGAGGGCCAGTGTATAGTTAATAACAGCAGAGGGCAGTATGGAGATGTATAGAGGGCCAGTGTATAGTTAATAACAGCAGATGGCAGTATAGAGATGTATAGAGGGCCAGTGTATAGTTAATAACAGCAGAGGGCAGTATGGAGATGTATAGAGGGCCAGTGTATAGTTAATAACAGCAGAGGGCAGTATGGAGATGTATAGAGGGCCACTGTATAGTTAATAACAGCAGATGGCAGTATAGAGATGTATAGAGGGCCAGTGTATAGTTAATAACAGCAGAGGGCAGTATAGAGATGTATAGAGGGCCAGTGTATAGTTAATAACAGCAGAGGGCAGTATAGAGATGTATAGAGGGCCAGTGTAGAGTTAATAACAGCAGAGGGCAGTATAGAGATGTATAGAGGGCCAGTGTAGAGTTAATAACAGCAGAGGGCAGTATAGAGATGTATAGAGGGCCAGTGTAGAGTTAATAACAGCAGAGGGCAGTATGGAGATGTATAGAGGGCCAGTGTATAGTTAATAACAGCAGAGGGCAGTATGGAGATGTATAGAGGGCCAGTGTATAGTTAATAACAGCAGATGGCAGTATAGGGATGTATAGAGGGCCAGTGTATAGTTAATAACAGCAGAGGGCAGTATGGAGATGTATAGAGGGCCAGTGTATAGTTAATAACAGCAGAGGGCAGTATGGAGATGTATAGAGGGCCAGTGTATAGTTAATAACAGCAGAGGGCAGTATGGAGATGTATAGAGGGCCAGTGTATAGTTAATAACAGCAGAGGGCAGTATGGAGATGTATAGAGGGCCAGTGTATAGTTAATAACAGCAGAGGGCAGTATGGAGATGTATAGTCGGCCAGTGTAGAGTTAATAACAGCAGATGGCAGTATAGAGATGTATAGAGGGCCAGTGTATAGTTAATAACAGCAGAGGGCAGTATGGAGATGTATAGAGGGCCAGTGTATAGTTAATAACAGCAGAGGGCAGTATGGAGATGTATAGAGGGCCAGTGTATAGTTAATAACAGCAGATGGCAGTATAGAGATGTATAGAGGGCCAGTGTATAGTTAATAACAGCAGAGGGCAGTATGGAGATGTATAGAGGGCCAGTGTATAGTTAATAACAGCAGAGGGCAGTATGGAGATGTATAGAGGGCCACTGTATAGTTAATAACAGCAGATGGCAGTATAGAGATGTATAGAGGGCCAGTGTATAGTTAATAACAGCAGAGGGCAGTATAGAGATGTATAGAGGGCCAGTGTATAGTTAATAACAGCAGAGGGCAGTATAGAGATGTATAGAGGGCCAGTGTAGAGTTAATAACAGCAGAGGGCAGTATAGAGATGTATAGAGGGCCAGTGTAGAGTTAATAACAGCAGAGGGCAGTATAGAGATGTATAGAGGGCCAGTGTAGAGTTAATAACAGCAGAGGGCAGTATGGAGATGTATAGAGGGCCAGTGTATAGTTAATAACAGCAGAGGGCAGTATGGAGATGTATAGAGGGCCAGTGTATAGTTAATAACAGCAGATGGCAGTATAGGGATGTATAGAGGGCCAGTGTATAGTTAATAACAGCAGAGGGCAGTATGGAGATGTATAGAGGGCCAGTGTATAGTTAATAACAGCAGAGGGCAGTATGGAGATGTATAGAGGGCCAGTGTATAGTTAATAACAGCAGAGGGCAGTATGGAGATGTATAGAGGGCCAGTGTATAGTTAATAACAGCAGAGGGCAGTATGGAGATGTATAGAGGGCCAGTGTATAGTTAATAACAGCAGAGGGCAGTATAGAGATGTATAGAGGGCCAGTGTAGAGTTAATAACAGCAGAGGGCAGTATGGAGATGTATAGAGGGCCAGTGTAGAGTTAATAACAGCAGAGGGCAGTATGGAGATGTATAGAGGGCCAGTGTAGAGTTAATAACAGCAGAGGGCAGTATAGAGATGTATAGAGGGCCAGTGTAGAGTTAATAACAGCAGATGGCAGTATAGAGATGTATAGAGGGCCAGTGTAGAGTTAATAACAGCAGAGGGCAGTATGGAGATGTATAGAGGGCCAGTGTAGAGTTATTAACAGCAGAGGGCAGTATAGAGATGTATAGAGGGCCAGTGTAGAGTTAATAACAGCAGAGGGCAGTATAGAGATGTATAGAGGGCCAGTGTAGAGTTAATAACAGCAGAGGGCAGTATAGAGATGTATAGAGGGCCAGTGTATAGTTAATAACAGCAGAGGGCAGTATAGAGATGTATAGAGGGCCAGTGTAGAGTTATTAACAGCAGAGGGCAGTATGGAGATGTATAGAGGGCCAGTGTAGAGTTAATAACAGCAGAGGGCAGTATAGAGATGTATAGAGGGCCAGTGTAGAGTTATTAACAGCAGAGGGCAGTATAGAGATGTATAGAGGGCCAGTGTATAGTTAATAACAGCAGAGGGCAGTATAGAGATGTATAGAGGGCCAGTGTAGAGTTATTAACAGCAGAGGGCAGTATAGAGATGTATAGAGGGCCAGTGTAGAGTTATTAACAGCAGAGGGCAGTATGGAGATGTATAGAGGGCCAGTGTAGAGTTATTAACAGCAGAGGGCAGTATGGAGATGTATAGAGGGCCAGTGTAGAGTTATTAACAGCAGAGGGCAGTATAGAGATGTATAGAGGGCCAGTGTAGAGTTATTAACAGCAGAGGGCAGTATAGAGATGTATAGAGGGCCAGTGTAGAGTTATTAACAGCAGAGGGCAGTATAGAGATGTATAGAGGGCCAGTGTAGAGTTAATAACAGCAGAGGGCAGTATAGAGATGTATAGAGGGCCAGTGTAGAGTTAATAACAGCAGAGGGCAGTATAGAGATGTATAGAGGGCCAGTGTAGAGTTATTAACAGCAGAGGGCAGTATAGAGATGTATAGAGGGCCAGTGTAGAGTTAATAACAGCAGAGGGCAGTATAGAGATGTATAGAGGGCCAGTGTAGAGTTAATAACAGCAGAGGGCAGTATAGAGATGTATAGAGGGCCAGTGTATAGTTAATAACAGCAGAGGGCAGTATGGAGATGTATAGAGGGCCAGTGTAGAGTTAATAACAGCAGAGGGCAGTATAGGGATGTATAGAGGGCCAGTGTAGAGTTAATAACAGCAGAGGGCAGTATAGAGATGTATAGAGGGCCAGTGTATAGTTAATAACAGCAGAGGGCAGTATGGAGATGTATAGAGGGCCAGTGTAGAGTTAATAACAGCAGAGGGCAGTATAGAGATGTATAGAGGGCCAGTGTAGAGTTAATAACAGCAGAGGGCAGTATAGAGATGTATAGAGGGCCAGTGTATAGTTAATAACAGCAGAGGGCAGTATATAGATGTATAGAGGGCCAGTGTAGAGTTATTAACAGCAGAGGGCAGTATAGAGATGTATAGAGGGCCAGTGTAGAGTTATTAACAGCAGAGGGCAGTATGGAGATGTATAGAGGGCCAGTGTAGAGTTAATAACAGCAGAGGGCAGTATAGAGATGTATAGAGGGCCAGTGTAGAGTTAATAACAGCAGAGGGCAGTATAGAGATGTATAGAGGGCCAGTGTAGAGTTATTAACAGCAGAGGGCAGTATAGAGTCAATGCTATGTATTCCTATTCTATGTCAACAGCAGAGGGCAGTGTAGAATGATTTTGGTGTTCACAGATTCAATATTCAAGACTTAAATAACTTTATTGGCATGTTTAAATGATTTACATTGCCAAACATTTATTAATGTATAATTTATCATGCACTGAAATCATATGCAAAAAACATCAGAGTGTGAATTCATTACTATACCATGCTACAATGCTGGCACTTTTTGGTTTTAAATGAGGTTAATGATAATTACTACGCACAACCCAAATCCCTACAGTGGACATTTTTAGATTTTAATAAAGATTTTATGACGCTGTTTTCCTCCCTATGTATGTGATTTCATCTTTTACTGATCTACACAAAGAAGTAGAATTACTTTCAGATAAAGCTATATTATGGTATTAACATGTTTTTGGGCTGTGGTAGTACTTTTTTTTGTAGTACTCTGCCCTTAAACATGTATTTTACATTTTTGGAATAATAAAACACGTTATACTTTTATTTATGAATAAAAGGGAGGTTTTGTTTACTTTAGAGGACAGTTTTCAGCAGAAGTGTAGCTAGGTTACACAGGCGAGCGCGCACACGCCCGAGCGCATGCGCAGTTTCCGCCTGCAGCTCGGTCCGTGGCGGCTGCTGCTGCTGTTTCTGTCCGCCGCACCGAGAATCTCCGTGTTTTTCCGCCGCGTTCTCGCCCCGCCGCAGTTTATGCCTCCGAATCTGACCGCCGAGCCCGTGCTGCTCGGTCCAGACTCCCGGTAAAGGCTCGTCTCACATCGGCTCCGGGCGTTATGCGCTCAAATGAGGCCTACATGCTGAAGCTGTCCTCCTCTTCCTCCTGCTCCTCCTCCTCCTCCCATGCATGAATCTCACCGTGATGGCTGATGATCAACAACAACAGCCCGGTGCTCCCGGACCGTCCCTGCAGAGCCTCGAGGCGACGGCGCTGCAGTACAACAAGATCAAGAACTCCATTTGGTAAGAGATCCGATCCGTGTCCGATCGCGAAAACACCTTGCGTGCATCTGATGGGTGGCACTTGAAACGGGATGTCTGATTCCATTGCATGCTACGTTGGATTGTTTACAGCCTTATTTAAACTGGACAGTAGGCCTACATCTGATTTCAGTGCATGCATTATCTGATTTTAGTTGCACTGGATGTATGATTTCATTGCATGATGTCTGATTTTATCTCATTGATTATCTGGACGTCAGATGTCATTGCACAAGCATATTTCAGATGCAAGTAATATCTAAATTCAGTGCATGGGAATGTCTGATTTCTAATATCATTGCATGGGTTGTCTGATTTTAAGTTGCAGTGGATATCTGATTTCATTGCATGGACTTTCTGATGCCATTGCATAGAATGACTGATTTAATGTCATAATGCATTGCATGTGATTGTCTGATTTCTAATTTCATTGCATTTCGACATCAGTTTTCAGTTGCACTGGATGTCTGATTTTACCTCATTGATTATCTGGACGTCAGAAGTCATTGCACAGCATATCTGATTTCAGATTCAAGTAATATCTAAATTCAGTGCATGGGATAATGTCTGATTTCTAATTTCCATTGCATGGGTTGTCTGATTTCAGTTGCAGTGCATGTATGATTTAATTGCTTGGACTTTCTGATGTTATTGCATAGAATGAATGTTTTAATTTCATGTAGCATATCTGATTTCAATGCATGTGATTGTCTGATTTCTAATTTCATTGCGTTTGCAGTTTTCAGTTGCAATGGATGTATGATTTTATTGCATGGGGAGTCTGATTTTCTTATTCCACTGCATCTCATTGCATAAATTCAAGCAATATCTGATTTCATTGCACGTAATTATTTCTGATTTCTAAATGCATTGCATTGGGTTGTCTGATTTCAGGTGCAATGGATGCATGATTTTATTGCATGAGTCAGAGTTTTATCTTGATTTTTCTTTTGCAATTGCATTGGATGTCAGATGTCTTTGCATAACATATATGATTTCAAATGCAAGTAGTGTGTAATGTAATGCATGTGGATGTCTGATATCATTCCATGGATTGTATGATTTTGTTGCATTGGATATATGATTTCAGTGCCTGTCTGATTTCTAATTGCATTGGCGTGTCTGATTTTAATTCTTGGATTCTCTGTTTACACACCGCATGGGTTGTCATTGCATAGGATGTCTGATTTCAAATGACAAGTATATGATCCCAGTGCATGTGACACTGTCAAAGTCTACTTGTAATTTCATTTCCATGTCTGATTTTTACAGGAAATGAGGTGTAAGTGGTCTTTCAAAGTCAATTAGACGTCTAATTCAACTGAAATCAGACATTCCATGCAATGATATAAATTAGACTTCATCGCTTTGCAATTGAAATCAGACAATTCAAGCAATGGAATCAGACATCATTCACATGCAGGGAAACCATATATTATATGAATATATGCAGTGATGTCAAGCATCTTTTGCAATGAGATTCCATGCAGTGACCTCAGAATATCCCCATGCAATTAAATCATACGTCCGTTGCAACTGAAATCAGACATCCATGATTTACACTTTATTTTTAATTTAATCTAAGATGTCCATAAAGCTTATTTTGTCCAGAACCAACAGGCAGGTGTAGTAGACATGCACGTGCCCTGACTCGACCTTTGACACCGTCGTTAAGAGGAGCCCTGTTCTTTCTATGAATTCATTTATCTTAAATAAGTGCAACCACTTCCCAGAAATGCCCTGCCTGTCATCAGGAACTCAACAGCATGTCTTGTTCTTTCCACTGTGTTTATACTTTTTCACACAAGCACAACCGCACTAATAATCCTCGTTTTTCTTGTTTTGCAGCAAATCTGTACAATCAAAAGTGGAGACTATATTGGTGAGTCTCTCGTGTCATTACTTACAAACATTTAGTATTTTGTATCATTACTGACAGCAAGTTGCAATGTTGCTTGACAAGTGTAAATATACTGTATTCTTTAGCGGAATATTTTTTTATTTTTAAATATTATTTATAAATGTAACTAATTATTGAATATTGATATCATATTGCTGTTGCCAGTGTTTATGAAGGTAACTGGCATTTTTAGAAGTGATATTGGATAAATATTGCATTAAATTGTGTTAATCATTAAAAAAAATATTGAAAGAGCTTATATAATTGCTATAGTTTTATATTGTTATAAGAAAATATTGTTAGGCTATTGTATATAATTTTCTTTATCGAAATGCATTTGGAAAAGGTAATTTCAGAATTAGCAACATTCAAAACTTTTAAAATGTTCACTCATTAATGAGAAGTTACTGATCAGATACAATATGTTTTTAGTTGAAAAATATTAAATTATGTTTTATAAGCTTATGTTCCACTGGGTCCACACAGACCCGGGAATGCAGTGGGAACGTATACAGTTTTTTTTTAATGCATTCCAAGGGTAAATTTCGACTACTTCTACTAGTTTGCCATGCTGATGTAGAGTTAAAGAGGTGATGGCATGAGAAACCAAATTTGCCTTGATCTCGTGACATATAAAAGGTATTGTGGGATCTGTGACGTCACACAGGTAAATACATTTGCATATGCCCGCCTCCAGAGCAAGACATCGATGAATAGTTATACATCATCGCACCATAGGCCCCGCCCACTGCCGTTCAGTCGCTTAACGGCTGACATTTGTCTACACTGGATGTGAGTGTTGCGTCAAAAGCAAACAGAAGCCATTATAATGACTGATGCTGTCTACACTGATACAGATGTGCGTTCAGTTTCTGACATCTGCCGACAACTGGATGAGTGAAAGATTGTTCGCTTTGGTCGTCCAGTTTAAACAGCTGGTTTGCATCTCTGTAGGAAGGATCCCAGCGTCAGAAACAAGTGGATGGTTTATTTTAATGGTGTACTGTATCTTGTTGGAGGATTATATGTTTGTTCGGAGCATTTTGTTTTGAAAACGAGGCACAGTGTAATGGAGAATTCGCAAAGAAACATTTGTTTAAAGATGAAGCTGCGACTCTATTGGATCTGATAACAGCTG
This sequence comes from Rhinogobio ventralis, assembly GCA_039654625.1. Taxonomy (NCBI): domain Eukaryota; kingdom Metazoa; phylum Chordata; class Actinopteri; order Cypriniformes; family Gobionidae; genus Rhinogobio; species Rhinogobio ventralis. The sequence goes on from CM077216.1 coordinate 2,640,709, forward strand.
CTTCACAAACCGTAAGCAAAGTATTTCATAATGCTTTGTCTGAAAATGTCGGTTTTATGTGGAAAATGTTTTCAGTAGCGAGTGGCTGTTGATACTGTTTTTGCAGTGACTATAGCCAATCATAACAGTGGGTGTTTACTGACAAGCCTTAAAGGAGCCACGCCTTAAAAACGGATCATTTCAGACTTTCAGAAGGTTGAAAGAAATTGTTTTTCTGCATATATTTATTTTTTAAGCAAAAAACTTTATTAACATTATAAGTGAACCTCAAGGAACATATTAAAATCCATGTCATGGCCCCTTTAAACAATAAATATACAAGTTTTATAAATGTCAGCATTATATTGGCCATTTGCTACCCAGCTATCTAGTTATTGGTATCAGCATCTGGTTCATTCATATGTTCATTTTGAGATTATTAGCGATATTCATTACTTGCAGGAATGTGTGTCATCTGCATTATGATATGTTAAAGCAAATACTTTAATATGTTTTTTAGCAATGTTTTTTTTTTCATAGGCCAGTACCAATCATTCCTAACATGTGTTTGTATGCATAATTTTGGACGTACTGGCTGAAATTACTAAATTTATATAAAATACTTTACTCATATTTTTCAGCCTTTTGCTAAAATTTAATATATATGCCAATATTAGTTTTTTTTAAAATTTATTATTCATGTCAGTATAACAATATGTTGTAATTTATTGTACTTTTTTCCCATATGTTGACACATTTTTAATATGTTTTGAAACGTCAATTAAGTTAAGGACGGTTGAACTGATTCACAGACATTAATTGAACGTACAACTCGAGCAAGATTAACTTGATGTCTGAAAAATTCGTAAATATTCACTGTATCACCCAGCTCATGCGTACCATGGTAATTCTGTGAAATATTTGAAATGATCATATAAATATCATGAATATGTGTATGGTAATCATATCAATTTGCTATGTTGTTACTATAAACTGTACCATGGTACTTTTTCAATGTAAATTCTCTGTCTTTGAGCAAACAAGCTTCTTGTCAATGCGTCAAATGATTAACATAATGCTTTACAACTGAAGTACCAAGTCGTTCATTACACGTTTTGGGCTGTTTTGCAGATGAATATTTTTCTACTTTGCATTTGTTTGTTGTTAAAGTAGGCTTTTTTAGTTTTTTAGCTGAGAATTTTTTTTAATGTAACATTTCAGTAAAGTTAGGCAAACTAGATAGAAATATCCACTACATTCAACCAATAATGTTTAAGGTAAAGCTGACAAAAATGAGTCAAAAGTCAGTCCTTGCAGGCTTTTCAATTTTTAGTTAGTTATTGCTTTTGTATATATATAAATGTGTGTCATGACTCCAGTAACAAACAGTTGTAGCCATGGAGGCCGTTACCAGGAATATGAAAACAGGAATCATTTACCTTCATGTACCACAGCCTTAAGGTGCAGTTACTCTACATTTAAATCAAGCAAAGTTTGGCTTAAGCAAGTTTTGAGTTGCTATTTTGTAGGTTAGCACACATTTAAGTTATATGCCAAAATATATAATGAAATAGAATAGAATTGAATAGAGTAGAATGTTTAATGTCACATGGCTGGGCTGGTGGAAATGGTTCTAAGTACATCTATACAGTACATTCACAGCTTTTCAACAGTGTGCAAATGTACAAATAAACAGTACAGTAATAAGCTACTTATTAATATGATTTTACCACAGTTAAGGGGTGTTTGTTAGGGACAGCATGATGCAAAGTGGCCTATTGAGTTTATAAAATATCTTTAACAGCAATATGATAAAAGACACAAATGTTCAATTAATAGTTGAATCAGTTTAATCAATATGAACGATTCTTTCACCAGGTAATATATTTAATTAGTGTGACTGTAGCTGATTGTGGAAGCAATGCTGTAATGTGGTGCATTATTATACAATTTGTAACAGGTTTGTGTTTATCTGTATGTTATAAACAAGGCTTATCCAATCAGAATTTAGGGATGAATCTGTCTGTTTCCAATCAGAATTTAGGGATGAATCTGTCTGTTTGCAGTCAGAATTTAGGGATGAATCTGTCTGTTTCCAATCAGAATTTAGGGATGAATCTGTCTGTTTGCAGTCAGAATTTAGGGATGAATCTGTCTGTTTGCAGTCAGAATTTAGGGATGAATCCGTCTGTTTGCGATCAGAATTTAGGGATGAATCTGTCTGTTTGCAATCAGAGTTTAGGGATGAATCTGTCTGTAATCAGAATTTAGGGTTGAATCTGTCTGTTTGCAATCAGAATTTAGGAATGAATCTGTCTGTTTGCAATCAGAATTTAGGGATGAATCTGTCTGTTTGCAATCAGAATTTAGGGATGAATCTGTCTGTTTGCGATCAGAATTTAGGGATGAATCTGTCTGTTTGCGATCAGAATTTAGGGATGAATCTGTCTGTTTGCAATCAGAATTTAGGGTTGAATCTTTCTGTTTGCAATCAGAATGTAGGGATGAATCTGTCTGTTTGCAATCAGAATTTAGGGTTGAATCTTTCTGTTTGCAATCAGAATGTAGGGATGAATCTGTCTGTTTGCAATCAGAATTTAGGGATGAATCTGTCTGTTTCCAATCAGAATTTAGGGATGAATCTGTCTCATTCCAATCAGAATTTAGGAATGAATCTGTCTGTTTGCAATCAGAATGTAGGGATGAATCTGTCTGTTTCCAATCAGAATTTAGGAATGAATCTGTCTGTTTGCAATCAGAATTTAGGGATGAATCTGTCTGTTTGCAATCAGAATTTAGGGATGAATCTGTCTGTTTGCAATCAGAGTTTAGGGATGAATCTGTCTGTAATCAGAATTTAGGGTTGAATCTGTCTGTTTGCAATCAGAGGTTAGGGATGATTCTGTCTGTTTGCAATCAGAATGTAGGGATGAATCTGTCTGTTTCCAATCAGAATTTAGGAATAAATCTGTCTGTTTGCAATCAGAATTTAGGGATGAATCTGTCTGTTTCCCATCAGAATTTAGGGATGAATCTGTCTGTTTGCGGTCAGAATTTAGGGATGAATCCGTCTGTTTGCGATCAGAATTTAGGGATGAATCTGTCTGTTTGCAATCAGAATTTAGGGTTGAATCTTTCTGTTTGCAATCAGAATGTAGGGATGAATCTGTCTGTAATCAGAATTTAGGGATGAATCTGTTTGCAATCAGAATTTACGGATGAATCTGTCTGTTTGCAATCAGAATTTAGGGTTGAATCTTTCTGTTTGCAATCAGAATGTAGGGATGAATCTGTCTGTTTGCAATCAGAATTTAAGGATGAATCTGTCTGTTTCCAATCAGAATTTAGGGATGAATCTGTCTCATTCCAATCAGAATTTAGGAATGAATCTGTCTGTTTGCAATCAGAATGTAGGGATGAATCTGTCTGTTTCCAATCAGAATTTAGGAATGAATCTGTCTGTTTGCAATCAGAATTTAGGGATGAATCTGTCTGTTTGCAATCAGAATTTAGGGATGAATCTGTCTGTTTGCAATCAGAATTTAGGGATGAATCTGTCTGTTTGCAATCAGAATTTAGGGATGAATCTGTCTGTTTGCAATCAGAGTTTAGGGATGAATCTGTCTGTAATCAGAATTTAGGGTTGAATCTGTCTGTTTGCAATCAGAGGTTAGGGATGATTCTGTCTGTTTGCAGTCAGAATGTAGGGATGAATCTGTCTGTTTCCAATCAGAATTTAGGAATAAATCTGTCTGTTTGCAATCAGAATTTAGGGATGAATCTGTCTGTTTCCCATCAGAATTTAGGGATGAATCTGTCTGTTTGCGGTCAGAATTTAGGGATGAATCTGTCTGTTTGCGGTCAGAATTTAGGGATGAATCCGTCTGTTTGCGGTCAGAATTTAGGGATGAATCTGTCTGTTTGCGATCAGAATTTAGGGATGAATCTGTCTGTTTCCGATCAGAATTTAGGGATGAATCTGTCTGTTTCCGATCAGAATTTAGGGATGAAACTGTCTGTTTCCGATCAGAATTTAGGGATGAATCTGCCTTTTTCCGATCAGAATTTAGGGATGAATCTGTCTGTTTGCAATCAGAATTTAGGGATGAATCTGTCTGTTTGCAATCAGAATTTAGGGATGAATCTGTCTGTTTGCAATCAGAATTTAGGGTTGAATCTTTCTGTTTGCAATCAGAATGTAGGGATGAATCTGTCTGTTTGCAATCAGAATTTAGGGATGAATCTGTTTGCAATCAGAATTTACGGATGAATCTGTCTCATTCCAATCAGAATTTAGGAATGAATCTGTGTGTTTGCGATCAGAATTTAGGGATGAATCTGTCTGTTTGCGATCAGAATTTAGGGTTGAATCTTTCTGTTTGCAATCAGAATGTAGGGATGAATCTGTCTGTAATCAGAATTTAGGGATGAATCTGTTTGCAATCAGAATTTACGGATGAATCTGTCTGTTTGCAATCAGAATTTAGGGTTGAATCTTTCTGTTTGCAATCAGAATGTAGGGATGAATCTGTCTGTTTGCAATCAGAATTTAGGGATGAATCTGTCTGTTTCCAATCAGAATTTAGGGATGAATCTGTCTCATTCCAATCAGAATTTAGGAATGAATCTGTCTGTTTGCAATCAGAATGTAGGGATGAATCTGTCTGTTTCCAATCAGAATTTAGGAATGAATCTGTCTGTTTGCAATCAGAATTTAGGGATGAATCTGTCTGTTTGCAATCAGAATTTAGGGATGAATCTGTCTGTTTGCAATCAGAGTTTAGGGATGAATCTGTCTGTAATCAGAATTTAGGGTTGAATCTGTCTGTTTGCAATCAGAGGTTAGGGATGATTCTGTCTGTTTGCAATCAGAATGTAGGGATGAATCTGTCTTTCCAATCAGAAGTTAGGAATAAATCTGTCTGTTTGCAATCAGAATTTAGGGATGAATCTGTCTGTTTCCCATCAGAATTTAGGGATGAATCTGTCTGTTTGCGGTCAGAATTTAGGGATGAATCTGTCTGTTTGCGATCAGAATTTAGGGATGAATCCGTCTGTTTGCAATCAGAATTTAGGGATGAATCTGTCTGTTTGCGATCAGAATTTAGGGATGAATCTGTCTGTTTCCGATCAGAATTTAGGGATGAATCTGTCTGTTTCCGATCAGAATTTAGGGATGAAACTGTCTGTTTGCGATCAGAATTTAGGGATGAATCTGCCTTTTTCCGATCAGAATTTAGGGATGAATCTGTCTGTTTGCAATCAGAATTTAGGGATGAATCTGTCTGTTTGCAATCAGAATTTAGGGATGAATCTGTCTGTTTGCAATCAGAATTTAGGGATGAATCTGTCTGTTTGCAATCAGAATTTAGGGATGAATCTGTCTGTTTGCAATCAGAATTTAGGGATGAATCTGTCTGTTTGCAATCAGAATTTAGGGTTGAATCTTTCTGTTTGTAATCAGAATGTAGGGATGAATCTGTCTGTTTGCAATCAGAATTTAGGGATGAATCTGTTTGCAATCAGAATTTACGGATGAATCTGTCTGTTTGCAATCAGAATTTAGGGTTGAATCTTTCTGTTTGCAATCAGAATGTAGGGATGAATCTGTCTGTTTCCAATCAGAATTTAGGAATGAATCTGTCTGTTTGCAATCAGAATTTAGGGATGAATCTGTCTGTTTGCAATCAGAATTTAGGGATGAATCTGTCTGTTTGCAATCAGAGTTCAGGGATGAATCTGTCTGTAATCAGAATTTAGGGTTGAATCTGTCTGTTTGCAATCAGAGGTTAGGGATGATTCTGTCTGTTTGCAATCAGAATGTAGGGATGAATCTGTCTGTTTCCAATCAGAATTTAGGAATGAATCTGTCTGTTTGCAATCAGAATTTAGGGATGAATCTGTCTGTTTGCAATCAGAATTTAGGGATGAATCTGTCTGTTTGCAATCAGAATTTAGGGATGAATCTGTCTGTTTCCAATCAGAATTTAGGAATGAATCTGTCTGTTTGCAATCAGAGTTTAGGGATGAATCTGTCTGTAATCAGAATTTATGGATGAATCTGTCTGTTTGCAATCAGAATTTAGGGATGAATCTGTCTGTTTGCAATCAGAATTTAGGGTGGAATCTGTCTGTTTGCAATCAGAATTTAGGGATGAATCTGTCTGTTTGCAATCAGAATTTCGGGATGAATCTGTCTGTAATCAGAATTTAGGGTTGAATCTGTCTGTTTGCAATCAGAGTTTAGGGATGAATCTGTTTGCAATCAGAGTTTAGGGATGAATCTGTTTGCAATCAGAATTTAGGGATGAATCTGTCTGTTTGCAATCAGAATTTAGGGATGAATCTGTCTGTTTGCAATCAGAATTTAGGGTGGAATCTGTCTGTTTGCAATCAGAATTTAGGGATGAATCTGTCTGTTTGCAATCAGAATTTCGGGATGAATCTGTCTGTTTGCAATCAGAATTTAGGGTGGAATCTGTCTGTTTGCAATCAGAATTTAGGGATGAATCTGTTTGCAATCAGAGTTTAGGGATGAATCTGTCTGTTTGCAATCAGAATTTAGGGATGAATCTGTCTGTTTGCAATCAGAATTTAGGGATGAATCTGTCTGTTTGCAATCAGAGTTTAGGGATGAATCTGTCTGTTTGCAATCAGAATTTCGGGTTGAATCTGTCTGTTTGCAATCAGAATTTAGGGTTGAATCTGTCTGTTTGCAATCAGAGTTTAGGGATGAATCTGTTTGCAATCAGAGTTTAGGGATGAATCTGTTTGCAATCAGAATTTAGGGATGAATCTGTCTGTTTGCAATCAAAATTTAGGGTGGAATCTGTCTGTTTGCAATCAGAATTTAGGGATGAATCTGTCTGTTTGCAATCAGAGTTTAGGGATGAATCTGTCTGTTTGCAATCAGAATTTCGGGATGAATCTGTCTGTTTGCAATCAGAGTTTAGGGTGGAATCTGTCTGTAATCAGAGTTTAGGGATGAATCTGTCTGTAATCAGAATTTAGGGATGAATCTGTCTGTAATCAGAATTTAGGGATGAATCTGTCTGTAATCAGAATTTAGGGATGAATCTGTCTGTTTGCAATCACAATTTAGGGATGAATCTGTCTGTTTGCAATCACAATTTAGGGATGAATCTGTCTGTTTGCAATCAGAATTTACGGATGAATCTGTCTGTTTGCAATCAGAATTTAGGGTGGAATCTGTCTGTTTCCAATCAGAATTTAGGAATGAATCTGTCTGTTTGCAATCAGAATTTAAGAATGAATCTGTCTGTAATTGGAATTTAGGGATGAATCTGTCTGTTTCCAATCAGAATTTAAGAATGAATCTGTCTGTTTGCAATCAGAATTTAGGGATGAATCTGTCTGTTTGCAATCAGAATTTAGGGATGAATCTGTCTGTTTGCAATCACAATTTAGGGATAAATCTGTCTGTTTGCAGTCAGAATTTAGGGATGAATCTGTTTGCAATCGGAATTTAGGGTTGAATCTTTCTGTTTGCAATCAGAATTTAGGGATAAATCTGTCTGTTTCCAATCAGAATGTAGGGATGAATCTGTCTGTTTGCAATGAATCTGTCTGTTTGCAGTCAGAATTTAGGGATGAATCTGTCTGTTTGCAATGAATCTGTCTGTTTCCAATCAGAATTTAGGAATGAATCTGTCTGTTTGCAATCAGAGTTTAGGGATGAATCTGTCTGTTTGCAATCAGAATGTAGGGATGAATCTGTCTGTTTCCAATCAGAATTTAGGAATGAATCTGTCTGTTTCCAATCAGAATTTAGGAATGAATCTGTCTGTTTGCAATCAGAGTTTAGGGATGAATCTGTCTGTAATCAGAATTTAGGGATGAATCTGTCTGTTTGCAATCAGAGTTTAGGGATGATTCTGTCTGTTTCCAGTCAGAATTTAGGAATGAATCTGTCTGTTTGCAATCAGAATTTCGGGATGAATCTGTCTGTTTCCAATCAGAATTTAGGGATAAATCTGTCTGTTTGCAGTCAGAATTTAGGGATGAATCTGTCTGTTTGCAATCAGAATGTAGGGATGAATCTGTCTGTTTGCAATCAGAATTTAGGGATAAATCTGTCTGTTTGCAGTCAGAATTTAGGGATGAATCTGTCTGTTTGCAATCAGAATTTAGGGTTGAATCTTTCTGTTTGCAATCAGAATTTAGGGATAAATCTGTCTGTTTCCAATCAGAATGTAGGGATGAATCTGTCTGTTTGCAATGAATCTGTCTGTTTCCAATCAGAATTTAGGAATGAATCTGTCTGCTTGCAATCAGAGTTTAGGGATGAATCTGTCTGTTTGCAATCAGAATGTAGGGATGAATCTGTCTGTTTCCAATCAGAATTTAGGAATGAATCTGTCTGTTTCCAATCAGAATTTAGGAATGAATCTGTCTGTTTGCAATCAGAGTTTAGGGATGAATCTGTCTGTAATCAGAACTTAGGGATGAATCTGTCTGTTTGCAATCAGAGTTTAGGGATGATTCTGTCTGTTTCCAGTCAGAATTTAGGAATGAATCTGTCTGTTTGCAATCAGAATTTCGGGATGAATCTGTCTGTTTCCAATCAGAATTTAGGGATAAATCTGTCTGTTTGCAGTCAGAATTTAGGGATGAATCTGTCTGTTTGCAATCACAATTTAGCGATGAATCTGTCGGTTTGCAATCACAATTTAGGGATGAATCTGTCTATTTCCGATCACAATTTAGCGATGAATCTGTCTGTTTGCAATCAGAATTTAGGGATGAATCTGTCTGTAATTGGAATTTAGGGATGAGTCTGTCTGTTTGCAATCACAATTTAGGGATGAATCTGTCTGTTTGCAATCACAATTTAGTGATGAGTCTGTCTGTTTGCAATCACAATTTAGGGATGAATCTGTCTGTTTCCAATCAGAATTTAGGAATGAATCTGTCTGTTTGCAATCAGAGTTTAGGGATGAATCTGTCTGTTTGCAATCAGAATGTAGGGATGAATCTGTCTGTTTCCAATCAGAATTTAGGAATGAATCTGTCTGTTTGCAATCAGAGTTTAGGGATGAATCTGTCTGTAATCAGAATTTAGGGATGAATCTGTCTGTTTGCAATCAGAGTTTAGGGATGATTCTGTCTGTTTCCAGTCAGAATTTAGGAATGAATCTGTCTGTTTGCAATCAGAATTTCGGGATGAATCTGTCTGTTTCCAATCAGAATTTAGGGATAAATCTGTCTGTTTGCAGTCAGAATTTAGGGATGAATCTGTCTGTTTGCAATCACAATTTAGCGATGAATCTGTCGGTTTGCAATCACAATTTAGGGATGAATCTGTCTATTTCCGATCACAATTTAGCGATGAATCTGTCTGTTTGCAATCAGAATTTAGGGATGAATCTGTCTGTAATTGGAATTTAGGGATGAGTCTGTCTGTTTGCAATCACAATTTAGGGATGAATCTGTCTGTTTGCAATCACAATTTAGTGATGAGTCTGTCTGTTTGCAATCACAATTTAGGGATGAATCTGTCTGTAATTGGAATTTAGGGTTGAATCTGTCTGTTTGCAATCACAATTTAGGAATGAATCTGTCTGTTTGCAATCAGAATATAGAGTATAATCTGTTTCAAATCATAATTTAGGGATGAATTTGTCTGTTTCCAATCAGAATTTAGAATTAAATCAGTCTTTTTGCAATCAGAATTTGGAGTTGGATCTATCTGTTTTTGATGTGCACTATAAATATGGTACAAAATACATTATTGTGTGGTAGAATATGACGTACATGGTTTTCAATATAGCCACAGTAAAAAAGAGCATGTGTTTTAGTTCAGTGATTGGCCAGTAACACCTGTTGCTGCTCTACAGCCAATCAGAGGCAAGATAACTACTTCATACAGATGTCACACTGTTCAGTAGCCAGAATCATCATAATAAAACCTTTAAAGAGTCAAACAGCTTCCATATTCAGAAAGAATAAGGCTGCATGTTTGTTTTTATACAATACCTCATATATCAGTCCAAGCATTGAATGGGTGGATTTATAACGGCTACCTGGTGCATTTAGGCAATAACAGTGCATTGTCTTTTATTTTTTTTATTTACTCTTCATTGGCTGTCAAGCCTCACCCCATACATGAGCGCTGGTTTCCCCTAGCAACAATGAGGCAAATAGAATAGGAAGAGGTGAGAGGAATTCATTTTCACCAGCCAATTGAAAGCGAGGTGGGAGGAGCCTGTGCTGAAACGATGTGTGTGTCAGCATTGACATGCATGTTTACTGACAAGGTTTACATGGCAACCGGCTAAGAGCAGGACAGGATTGCAGGTTTGCTGGCACTGGTCATATGCGCAGACACGCTCCAGTATTGTGCGCCTGCCGGACTCGAGGGGACCTGGTTTTCCCCTTTGAATACGCCAACCTTGCGGAAATGAATGCAGGAGAAAACGGTGATGTCATGGGCGGCGGAGTCGTGCAGGGGCCAAAATAATTTTTTGACTACTGGATATCCATATTGAAACATTAATCATGGCCTTGATCAACCTTCAAGTGACTTTTAGTGTAAAGTGTGATAATGGTGTGGTTATATGATTTTGTGCATAATTATTATTTTTTGTTTTGGGAAAAAAAGTTGTGAAGAAAAACAAGCAAATCACATAACATCATAAAAACAAGCAAAATCACATCATAACCATATAGAGTATTAAAAACATCAGTTCTATAAAATGCTTGGTATGATTTTTAATACAAAAAACTAAAACAATTTTTTTTCTTAGGTTAGTCGTAGAATTGCACTGATTTTAACACTTTTATCACGTTTAATGACTGTTAACATGCTGGGTTTTGTTTTTTTAGAGCACAAATAATGTCAAACTTGTCTGAAATGCCCTTGTGTCCTTCATTCACGCAGCAAGATGTTGAGAAGTTTACAGATATCGAAAAGCTCTACCTCTACCTTAAGTTGCCTTCTGGTCCCAGTAGTGGCAATGAAAAAAGGTACATGTTATTTTAAATCTATTTATTCCTTTCCATATCCCCCTCCCTTCCTTTTATGATTTGAACACCTCAGAAACCATTTGTGATTTTGTGCTTTGCGATATCAAATACACTCATAGCATATATATGTCTGATGTTTATTATTCACTCATGTTTACATTCAGTGAAACATGCAAAGATGCATTAATGAAACAAAATCGAAAATTGTACAAGTATCATTTTTCGTTGTAATATTGCCTAATTTTGCGTTTGTTCTTTTGCATCATGCTGTATCGAGCCATATGAGCTAATCATTTCACCATTTAAATAGATTTTGTGTAAATTATGACATTGCAATACCAAGCTTCCTGTGTTTTATCATTTGTTTCCCCTTATCTGTCCATCATGTCAACCCCTCTTTCCCAACATGATGTCCAATAGAACTGAAAATCAGAGGGGCTCTGCAAGTCCTGCAATATGGTACTACAACTTTAACTATATCAAAGGGAAAAACATTTGTAACGTGATATATTATACAGGAGCAACATATGTACACACAGCTTTCTCCTGCTACAGCATCACTGTTTCAATCCTTCCCTTTCCTCTGTTTTTCCCGTAGCGACCAGAATTCCATGTCGTCCAGCCGGACTCAACAGATGTACGCGTTCAACTGGATCCGAAATCACTTGGAAGAGCACCCGGAAACCTCACTGCCAAAACAAGAGGTCTACGACGAATACAAGTGAGTGCGGTTTAATGCAGTAACGGACAGAAATTGTGTTTGCTTGTACTCACCGGTTTCTGTTTTTCAGGAGTTATTGCGACAATCTGGGTTACCATCCTTTAAGCGCAGCTGATTTCGGAAAGATCATGAAAAACGTTTTTCCGAACATGAAGGCACGTCGTTTGGGCATGAGGGGGAAATCAAAATATCCTTTTTTCTGTGGAAAAAATCTGATATATTTGAAGTACCGTAGATATGCTACATACAGTACACCTAATGCAATATACCTTTTGTAGGGCCCTATGATCTCTGTGATGCAGAAAACGTGGAATCTAGGAATTAACTGTACAACGTAGAATTTGTAAAATTTGAGGAATAAATAAAAAGCAGGTCAGTTCATAATCCTGCATGTTCTGTAGGGCTGCACGATATTGGAAAAAAACTTACATTGCGATATTTAGTTTTTCTGCGATTTATATATTGCGATTTATAAAAACAATTTCACCAGATGATTTGAAAAGAATTAAAGAGGTGGTTGATGTCCCCAGAGTGTGTGTGTATGTGAAGTTTCTAGCTCAAAATACCCCACAGATAATTTTTTATAGCATGTTAAAATTGTCACTTTTTGAGGGTGAGCAAAAACATGCTGTTTTTGTGTGTCCCTTTAAATGCAAATGAGGTGCTGCTCAAGGGGCGGAGCTTCAAGAGCTCATGATAGCAGCTCTGATAACCTCATGCAGACGGGCAATGAAACTGTTCAGCCTTTTGTGTTCAAACCGGAGTCGGACAATGATGGAGAGACTCAAGGAGAAGTGACAACATGTAGAATGAGACGGGACGCTTCTGAATGGATAGTTGATGAATTTATGAGTTATCTATCCTCAAGTCATCGATTAGCATATTCTGTCATGATAATCTCACCCCCTTTGTTGTGTGTTCCCGGGGGGCGGGGTTTATGTAAATTTTAGGGTTAGTGATGGCACTAACCCGGGAGGAAGTTTGTGTAGTCCCTACCAGCCGTTTGTTGTAGTCCTTAAAAAGCGATTTCTGTAGAAGAAAATATCTCCCTTTGCTTTGAACTTTGAGCGTCGTAACTTTTTTTTTCCATTTCATTCTTTATTTTAAACTCATTGAGATTAAAATCTCTTTTACAAGAGTGACCTGGCCAAGAAGACCGCTGCAATAACATAAACATACAAATACACATCAAGACAGAAAAACACAATCAAGGATCACAACAGCAATTTACCAAAGGCGAAAACACAGATCTGTTAAAAGTAACAAACTCGTTTAGTGATGGATGCATAGTCAGCTTTAGGAGAAAACAGTATTCAGGTACAGAAATTCAATAATCAAATGTAAAATAACAGTCTTCACTGTATAAATGAAATATAACTATTATAATTAATAAATTTTATCGTTGTTAAAGCTACAAAAGTCATTTTCTCTTTCTGTTTTGTTTGATCAGCATTGGTGACACAAACAGCTGCGGGTTTATTAGGCTGCTGTCCCTTTAAGACGAATGCACAGACCTAAATGACACGCATCCATTTCCTTTCTTAATTGTTTACAACACATAACCGACTGTGTTTACGAGGATACTCGCCGAGATGGGCATTTTGACTTCTTTTTGCATGCACGTGTCCATTTAAGCTCAAAAGAAAATTAAGTCAAAATGCCTGTGCGCTGTTGCACAAGTTACAGTCCTCTTGCGCTTGATGCCTGACTCGACTTAAAAACGCATGCAAATGATAAACTTTCACTCGATGATGGTTAAACTTTGCAATTAATCCGCAAATTATGCGTTCTGAACCGGGGTGCAGCTATCCGTACGGATCACGGATCAACTACGATCCCTATACTTGACATCGCACATCCTGTGATGTGACTCGTGAATGCACACATCGCGATATCAATGCTAAAACAATATATCGTGCAGCCCTACTGTTCTGCATGTCTGAATGGTTTCATTTACCCCACACACACTGAAGCACACGTGACTCTCGCAGTGTTTTCAGCCTCTGCTGCCTCACTATACGAGGACATAAATGCATGAACTTCATCTCCAGAGCTGCTTCATGAACATTTTACCGTTTCATTTGATAAAACTATCGCCATATCATAAACACACAGAAACTCAAAGGTCTTCATGGCAACCCGTCAAAATAAAAGTTCAGTTTAACTTGAAGAAATTGTGACAGAAATATATTTCTGCTTATAGCTACGTCTCAACGTAATAATGATTATAATAATAGTAATCAATAAAACTTTATTTTTTTTAAGGAATAATCAAATTTTTTCTTTCCATGTTTTAATTTTAACAGTCAAGCTCAGTTGTGCAGCACTTTGACAAAAAAAAGTTTAATTTCATGATTAAAAGATCAATTAAATTAATGTTTTATGGGAGAAAAAATCATAGAAGAAATACAAATAAATAAATAAATTGTTATTTTTATTAATTCAATTAATTAGACATGCTTTTTGATTTATACTTTTTTTTTTTTTTATTGAACCATTAAAATGGAATCCTGAAAAAATAAAATAAAACAGATTTGAGAAAAAAAAAATTTTCATAGGGCCTTAAATATGTAATTTTTGTTAAACTTTTAATAAATTTAACAAGTTACATGATTTAAATTCATTAGACATGCTTTTTGATTAATACAATTTAATTTAACCGTTAAAATAAGTGCTGGGCAATCGATTAATCACGATAAAAGTTTGTGTTTACATAATATATGTGTGTGTACTGTGTATAATTATATATATATATATATATATATATATATATATATATATATATATATATATATATATATATATATATATATATATATATATATATATATATATAAATACACACACATGCATGTATATATTTAAGAAAATTTTTATATTTATATATAAAATATTGATATATAAGATAAATTATATAAATGTGTGTATATATATATATATATATATATATATATATATATATATATATATATATATATATATATATATCAGTATAAACATGCAAATATTTCTTAAATATATACATGGAGTGTGTATTCAATATACATAATAATTATACACAGTACACACACATATATTATGTAAACATGGACTTTTATTTTGGATGCGATTAATCACGATTAATTGATTGCCCAGTACTAATAAAAAAGAAGTCCATAAAATTCATTTAAAAAACTGATTTCATAGGGCCCTACTTTTGAAACATTTTGTATGCATTGATCATATGTGAGAAGTCATGAGAATTGTTTTGAACCTTAACAATGCCTCACGTACTGCTACAGCGGTCTGAGGAAAAAAGCATTTGTGCACATGCCGTCACTCCCTAACCTGGACTTACACAAATCAGGAGATGGGGTGAGTATCCTGTTCTCTAACATATTACTAGTCAAAACTGATAAGCAAATCTGTCTGTCTATCTATCTGTCTGCTGCTTTAGTGTGAGTTGTTGGAGTCGGCCGGACAGTCTCCCAGCGCTGAGGACGAGATGCGTTCTGCAGCCTGTGGTCTGGTCTGCGAATGGGCTCAGAAGGTTTTGAGTCGCCAGTTTGACAGTGTGGAGGAACTGGCACGCTTTCTTCTAAACAGTCACTATATAGGCACTAAGTCCATGGCAGCTCTTACTGTTATGACTGGAACCCCAACAGGCAAGACACAAACATTACTTCACATAGAAACCTAGATGATGCATGATTAAATGGGTAGTTCACCCAAAAATGAAAAGTGTTCCATAATTTACTCCCCCTCAAGCCATCCTAGGTGTATATGACTGAGTGAATGGTACCTGAGATTTTGAAGCCCAAAAAAGTGCATCCATCCATCATAAAAGTAATCCACACAGCTCCGGGGGTTAATAAAGGCCTTCTGAAGCAAAGCCATGTGTTTATTTCCAGCGGAAGAGTGACCTCTGACCTGACGCGTGACGTATGATATAGGAGTAGCATAAGCTGAGGTGAGAGTAGACGCCTCTCACAGTTCAAACAACAAACTCAAGCTCCTCCCACATTTCCCTTAAAAAAAATTTGTTTTAGACTTCCACTTAAGCCCTGTTTCCACCGAAATTACCCGGAACAATTTGTCCCAGGAACTTTTTTCCCAGAAACTCTTTTTTCCCCCCAGACCTGCTGCTGTCTGCGTTTCCATCGCGGTCTAAAGTACCATGAAGATTAGTCCGGTGACATAGGACTGCGTGCGACTTTCCAGTTCCCACTGGATTTCATCTTCCGCAAATACACTTAATAAAGCCTGAACCTCGTCGTCGGTCCATCTGTCGTATTTTTTAAACTCCATTGTTGATTCGAATAGCAAACAACTCTTATCCGCAACTGTCTTTTAGGTTGAAATAAAATGCTGTGTGAACTCAACCAATCAGCATGTTCAACTTTGAAAGAGTACTACCTCGCGAGCAGGGCCGTTTTGAGGGGGACATTTTTACCCGTAACTTTATGTAGACCCCGGTTCCTGCGGTCGAAACACACCGAGTACCACCCCAGTTCCTGGGGAAGTCCCTAGTTCCTGGGGAAAGTTCCCGCGGTGGAAACGCGGCTTTAGTTGCTCTATCCTCTGCGCTTCCTCATTCGTCAATACACCATGCGTCTGGTCAGAGGTCACTTCCGCCAGAACTAGGCTTGCATATGCCAGTTACATAAAACAGTGATTATAGTCTATAAAGTTATAAATATGGATATTTTTCGTACAAAAACACATGGCTTTGCTTCAGAAGGCCTTTATTAACCCCCCCGAAGCCGTGTGGAGCACTTTTATGATGGATGGATGCACTTTTTTGGGCTTCAAAATCTCAGTTACCATTCACTCCCATTATAAAGCTTGGAAGAGCCAGGATATTATTTTTATAACTCTGATTGTGTTTGGCTGAAAGAAGAAAGTCATATACACCAAGGATGGCTTGAGGGGGAGTAAATTATGGGATCATTTTTGGGTGAACTAGCCCTTTAAACTGTTTGGAAATGTGGGAAATCTGTCGTTGTATGAAGATATTCAGACTGTTGGTTGTAGCAGCTTCTGGTTGCAATCTTCAGGAGTCTTACTTGTGTGGCATTCTGTTCATTTCTTGTTTTTAACTTTAACCCATTTCATTAAAATGCCAGGTATGAAAACCCCTACGCCAGCCTCTGCGTTTGTGCCAACTGGTGAAGCCAACTCATTCCAGCCCCAAGTGAAGACCCTCCCTTCGCCTTCTGTAGACGCCAAACAGCAGCTTCAGCGGAAGATCCAGAAGAAACAGCAGGAGCAGAAGCTCACCTCTCCTTTGCCTATCGATACCCAGGCTAGAAGGGCAGAGGCGGGCACACCTGTCCCTGGATCCAGCCTGACCTCTGGAAGTCCTGCATTGCTGTCCCCTCAACCAACCATAGGCATTGTGGTCACTGCTGTCCCAAGTCCCATCACAGTAAGGACATTTTGGTTGCTAACAGAGTATTGATGATTTGACATTTCTGGAGGGACAATTGCTTCATCTATTGTTTTGTTTGCAGGTTCAGAGAAACAGGCAACTAATGACCTCTCCAAGTCCTGTCGGGGCAGCAGAGGGAAAAGTTGTACCGGTTAACTTCCAGGTCGTGACACAACCTGTTAAGCAGTCTCCAAAAACACCCCAGAATATCTCTGCCAGCCCTGTCGGCGACAGGTTGGCCAGACACAGATACGCCCAGATTTTACCTAAACCTTCTGCCACAAGCGCCATTTCACTTCGCTCACCCCCAACGCTCCTCATCACCAACAGCCCCCTCAAGACGGTGATGCCCACGCCCCATGTTAGCTCTGTAAATGTGGTCAAGATGACTGCAATATCGCTAGCGCCCAACAGTAGCAGTAATAGTAGTACTCCTACCCCGTTACGACCTGCGTCGGCAGGCATCGGTAGCACAGCTTCCCAGGACGAATCGAACCAAACCCAGCAAGCTCAGAACGGGACGTCTGCCACCTCTCTTCAAATATCTGGATTTGGGAAAGCTGGACGTCCTTCCACGACCCAAACCCCATTAGCGTCCACCATTACCAATGAGGTGAAAGTGACATTCGAAGCTGTGAATGACAGTAACTCAGCTACTGCTGTTGATAAACAAAGCACCGTGTCAGGGGCAAGTACAGGACAAAAGAACGAAAGAGCCACTAAATACAGGGCTTCCAGTGAACCCTCTCTGCTTATTAAGGCGTCCCCTGTGCCTGAGAGAGTGATAAGGGCCAAGAGTGACTCCACAGCCCCTTCAAGTACAATCATGGAGGCTCTTGCCCCAAGCAGCAATAACAACGATCAACCAGAAAGTACTTTGTATTTAACTGTTACTAGCCAGAATGTAGACGCAGAGTTGTCATCCATTTGTGCGGTGGCAACTGCAAGCACTTCTTCTAAAGATGCTGGTCTCTGTCTAAAAAGCCCTCGAAAACGGTCTGCATCTGTTTTAGAAACCCATACAATCCCAGTTAAAAGAGTATTCATTTCCCAGCAACCTTTGGATGTTAACAGCAATGCCAGGCCTGGTCTTGTAATAGCAGCTAAGAAGATCCAGAGACCTGGCACCCCAGCGAGACCAGAGAGCGCTCCATGCAAAGTTACGCTAAAACAGAGTACCTCTCTTCCGACTCAAATCTTGGCTCTTTCCGACACTCCCATTGGACTCTCTCAGACTGTTAATCATCAAATCGAGAATGAAGTTGCTGATATCAGCCTGGATGAAACAGCTTCTGGTAACAGCACAGCTTTATTGCAACAAATCCCAAGTCACCAACAAATCAGCAGTGGTGTTTCTCAGGAGGTATCTGCTGTAAGTGAGCTCAAGAGCTCACTGCAAGACTACTCGCAACAGATGCAAGCAGAACACAAGCAGAACGCAGCTAATCCGTTACCGTTGATGGCCCAGGCAACTGAGACCTCTAGTCAGCTCTCTCTTCAGCAGGACATTGTTGATTTTGCAGGAGCCCAAACTAGCATTGACTATTTCCCCTTCAATGATGATGATATGACCCAGGATAGTATTGTAGAAGAGCTCGTACAGATGGAGGAGCAAATGAAGCTGAATAGCAGCTTGCAATCCTACCTAAGTTGTGTGGATATATCCCTACAAGGTCAAGCCACAGTTGGACAAGGAACGATCCTGTCACCCCATCAGACAAGTACACAGTTCTATCATTCCTCCCACAGTAGCGCCACGCCAGTCCACACGCCAACTCCGACGCCTACGCCAACACCAACGCCTACTCCAACTCCTACCTCCGAGATGCTACCAGGGGGGCATAGCTTGACCAGAGAAAGCCCTTGTTCCCGAATGGCACCTATTACCCCAGTGGATAGCATCTTAGGTGGGCGCCATACACCCATCAGCACTCCTCTATCAAACTGCAGCAGCAGTGTTCCTCCGAGTCCCATCGAATGCCGCAATCCCTTTGCATTCACTCCTATCAACTCCAGTATAACTGGTTATCATGATGGTAGTGTTGTGTCTAGCAGTCCAGTGAAACCCATGCAAAGGCCTATGGCCACCCACCCAGATAAAGCCAAGCTGGAGTGGATCACCAACAGGTACAACAGCACCGCAGGGTCTCCTGTTATCTCTACCAACTCCACCATTGGCATCCTGCCCAGTTACCAGGATCTGGTCGAGGACCACTTCCGTAAACCACACGCCTTCGCCATCCCAGGCCAATCTCTCCAGTCTCAGTCAAGGCATCAGGATGGAAACTTGGGAAGGTTAACCATTTCTCCAGTGCAACAAGGACAGCAAACCCCCCTTAGTAGCAAGCAAGAAAGTTTTGCCGTCCCAGCTCCGTTGGACAACAAGGGGGCAGGAAGCACATCTGTATCTGGAGGTGGAACATTCCGGTGTCGCAGCGTTAGCCCGGCAGTTCGCCAGCGTAACCTCAGTGGCACCACTGCACAAACAGTCACCACCCTACGGTCTGTTGTTTCTCCCTTTAATTGCCCCCTGACATCCGAGGTCCTGAACATCCTGTCCAACAACCAGTCTGTGGTCAGTGCCAGCAGCTTGGCTCAGAGGAGCCAATCCGTGCCACTAAACATCATGATGCAGTCTGAGCTGCTGCCCATCAGTCACCAGGCGCAGCAAAGCAATAGCGCCAAGATCACCACCGTGCTCCTCAGCAAAATGGACACGGACGGAGACGATGCAGTGCGAGGGCTGGGTGTAAATAACCTGCCCGCCAATTACACAGCACGGATGAACTTAACCCAAATCTTGGAGACGACACAGGGCTTCCCCGGAGGCCCCAACCCTCAGAACCAGCAGCTGCCTCTGGACTCAAGCCCTTCGCCATTTGACTTCCAGAAGACGGCTTACCTCATGAGCACGGGGGAGGAACAAGTCACCTTCTCCAGTGGTGACAGTCAAGCACAATCAGGCCCAGGACTGCAACAACCGGAAGAGCAGCTTGAGCTACAAGAACCGCCACTGGAGCTGCAAGATCAACACCTACAACTCCAGAATCAACAGCTGCAACTTCCAGATCAGCAATTACAACTTCAAGACCAACAGTTGCAACTCCAGGACCAACAGTTGCAGTTGTCGGACCAACAACAGTTACAAGATGATCCAGACCTCACCCAGCAGCACTTGTTGCCCCAAACCTCGCAGCAGGTCGTGGATCACGAGCAGCAAGAGCAACTGGACTTCAACACTACGGTCAAGGATCTCTTGGGGGAGGACAGCCTCAACCCCAGTTCGCAACTCGTCGGACAGGTGGCGTCAGAACTTAGTGCGGTCGCCTCTGACTTTTCCAGCGATATCCGGTTGACTTCTGACCTTTCTAGTAGCATTAATGACCTGAACACTTTGGACCCCAACTTGCTGTTTGACCCCAGTCAGCAGCAGGACCAATATGAAGATGCCACACTGGAAGAACTGAAGAACGATCCTCTGTTTCAGCAGATTTGCAGCGATACTGTGAACTCTGCTGGTTTTGATTGGCTGGAGAATAAAGACCAGCCAACCGTGGAAATGTTGGGATAATATTATTTCTTGTTCCTTTACTGTTGATGTTGTTGCTGTCGTCGTTGTTGTTTCTGTTCAGCGTTTTTTTTTTTTTTTGTATTGCGACGTTTGTGTATCCAAAAAATATTGAATGACGTGTCTGTGCAGCAAAAATCTGGATGCTTTGGACTGTCCAGTGTAAAGTGCCAGCCTGAGGTAAATCTCTTACAGGCATGTGCTTTATTTCCAATTGTTTTGTTTGTATTCCTGTTGAATTCATAGATCATTCCAGTCATTTCTCCCTGTTATTCAGAAGTAATTTATATCGGATGGTCAAATATTTCATCATTCAATGAGACATCACCTGGTGCACAAGCATATTCTTGATTTAATTCACACTCTTTTATATATTTCCATCCACTAAAACAGTGGATATTGAGAATCTGCATGCAATATTCCAAGTTGACTTTGGGGAGACACCCTTTCTAGGTGGTCGTACAAGTATCTTTTATCGTGGCTTTG
Source organism: Rhinogobio ventralis (assembly GCA_039654625.1). NCBI lineage: Eukaryota > Metazoa > Chordata > Actinopteri > Cypriniformes > Gobionidae > Rhinogobio > Rhinogobio ventralis. The sequence continues at coordinate 2,661,859 of CM077216.1, forward strand.
CGAGATTGGTTGGAGCGTATTCAAATATCGTAAGTACAGCAGAGGTGAAATATCACATCTACATATCGTAAACCAGTCAGTTCAATGAACTGTAAAAGATCTTAGGTGCTACTTGGTGCTGACTTAAAGAATCGCATTTACTGAATCTCACATCAGCCGTCATTCATTTTGTCTAAGTGGTTTTACAAATTTTTTTGGGGGAAAGTTATCTAAGGCCATAAAACTTGTACTGTTAAATCCAAACTGTTGGGGAGGGATGAGATTTGTGCTATATACGTTCGTTTTTCCAGAAAAAAAGAAGACTCGTCTGCCTTATTTCCAGAGTCTAAGGCCTTATTCCATCTCATAAAAGGCTTTGATGATCTGAATTCAAGAACTTGGTGCACTTAAAAAAAAAAAGAAGGGTGTTGTGAATTAGCGGGGAACTTTCTGGATCGTCTCTTTAGATGGTCGCTAGCCATTTGTAGGTTTCTGCGCCTTTTTTTGCACATCATTTCAAACTGGTAGTGACGATGGTATGGTGATGGCTAGATGTTCTTTCCAACTCGAGATCGACAGGCAAACCTGTGTAGTTTCTCCGGCCTTAACTCCATACCAAAGAGAAGCTGTCGAAGAACAAGAGACACCGCGGTTTGCATCTTCAATTGGCGGCAAATGCGATCTTGTAGGACGCGACAATGTTTCCAATTGCGGGATGAATCTTGTGTAAATTATGTATATGGCGGATGTACAGATAACTATGGTTGGGGAGCATGTACAAGTTGACACAGGCTAAATTTCTAGGTTGTTCAAGGTAGTGCGACATTTGTAAAAAAAATAAATAAAAAAAAGGACATAGTGGTCATTATGAAATTTCCATTTTATCCAGACGCCAATGGCGATGGTTTGTAGGTAGATGAGCGTGCCCTTAAGAAAACTTTGAGGAATCATAACGAGTCCATAGCCAGCACGATATCTCGCTTCTTACGTCTCTGGCTTCCTGTGATGTGCTAGTAAATGCTGTCTGTTGGATCTGTAGCTTGCTAATGTACCATTTTTCTTAGGAGTTTATTGGTTCCTGCATACGCAGATGTGATGTGTAAATGAGAGAGGATGTTATAGCATGGATTTATCGAGGATAAAAGCGTTCATTTTATCGTGACAATGTTGTGTGCAGAGACGAATCAAAGGAGCAGACACTGGAAATGGTTTGAAATTCATCTTATTGCACTAAAAGCTTTCTTATCGTTTGTTTGTTTTTCTTTCTGTCGTTTTAAGGAACAATTGGTGCCCACGCTATTTTTCTTCTAATGACAATAAAAAGCTAAAGGAATTACTCATGCTAGAAAATGACAGTGAATAATTGCCTTGTGTAGCAATGAGCTCTAATCTCAATGAGATCCGCGTTGTACAACTTCTCGTACCTGAGAAGAAAATATGAAAATACAAGATTTAAAAAATGACATTATTAAGCAGTGTGTTAAAAAAAAAAAAGAATCAAACATGCTTCACCATGTTATAAAATGACTGTATGTGCGCATGTGTGTTAAACTATCTATGGTAGTATTTGTTGTGACCACTCTTTTAGCCAATCAGAGCACTGGTGTCATTAACCAGGTCGAGAGGGGACAAAAGTAGTTCTATATGCATTTTATGATGTTTACTAAGTTAAAATAAGTCTGTTTCTGTTCATAAATGTTGTTTTATTGTTATTGTTTTTTATTTCATTTTGATTTGTATCCTTTTTATATATATATAAAAAACCGCCTATGTGAAGAAAGCTGTAAATATTTTTTATGTTCTGGCATTCATTGAGGCACTGATTAATAACCGTTTTTTTATTTTACGACTCCGGTTCTCTTTTGATACGCAGGGATTGATGCCGCGGTTGGTCCGATGTCTGGTAGGAAAACATGTTCATTCTGTCTGTCCGTTTGGATCTGTAGATTTGAGCCTTCTGATGTGCTTGTTTATCTGCTCTATGTGGACAGTAGCTTGTTAATATTGCAAAAGCGTTTCAGCGATGTTTTTTTCTTTTCTCTCTCTTTTTTTTTTCCAATGGAAAGTACTCACAGGTGAGATTTTTTAAGTGGTTTTAAAAGCCAATAAACATTTTTTTAAACAACACTGTGTTGTCCTGACCTGTATTGGTGGTTGAGTGTAACGCCGCCCTCTGTTGCTTCATATCGACAGTGCAGCAAAACAAAACAAGACGCTTGAGATAATGGTCATATCATGCATGACTGCAGTGCATGCTGGGATCTCACAAATCCTTAAATCAACAACATTCTTTAATATCAAGTATACAATATAAAAATTCTGTTCATATCATCCTAAACTATTTAACTATTGATCTTAAAATGTTAGCTTTTATTTTGTTTAATTAATTGTTTCTGTGGTTTGACTTCTTCTACTTGTGGTTTTGTGTGTGTGTGTGTGTGTGTGTGTATGTATATATATAAAATGTATATGTGTGTGTGTGTGTGTGTGTGTATACATATACATACATACACATATTTGCATTTATACATGCTTTTGGGTTTTATGTAGATTGTACTCTTTTAAAGGCATTATTTGTATCATATCTATATATGTATATATCAATATATAATTAAAAAATATAATGTGTATATATAAAATGTAAACATTTATTATTTAATCACTAGTATTATTTATATATATATATATATATATATATTATTTAAAGTAATTATAAAATATTTAAAAATAATTATTTATTATATTGTATATGCTTATTTAATATATGTAATATGAATATATTTTATTAATCGTTTTTATATAATTATATTTAATCATTATTATTAAACTAAAATATATATATAAAATAAAAATATTTTTTTTTTATATATATAATCTTTCTCATATAAAACGTTATCCTGTAATACAGTATTTGTACTAAAACAACTCATAAAACACAATTTTCTCCTTATACAATAAACAAGATCAAAACATTTTCGCTACTTGAAATAAAATAAACGTTAACTTAAAATGTTTAAAAATCTGAGCCTTATTTTATTTCAAGTGACCTTTTTTATTTACATTTAAGCTAACTTGATGTTCTAAAATAACTACAACTGTAATAAAACAATAACTATATAGACATATTTTGTCATATAGACAATACAAATAACAAAATTAAAACTAAAAACTTATCAAACTGCTCTTCTGCATATTCGATCATATCTGCCTTTGCGGGGAATAGAGGTCATTCTGTCCAAGCCAGAGGTCAAAGGTTTTTGTAGATGGAGCTTGACCCTGGACGTGGATCTGACCAGGGAGAGCGAAGCGTCCGAGAGTTGTGTCCCTTTCCCATGGTCCGACGCATATTGACACAATGCTAATGACTCCGGCCCTATTGATCCACGTCCCTGCTGTCGCTCGCGTCTGCTGCTCAAAAACACAGAGCAAGTACGAATGTAATACTCCAGCATAACTGATCAAACAGTGATCTTCACTGATCAATAACTGATTAAACCGAGCACAAACACACGTCTGCTGAGGTTCACTGTTATCCTCAGACTTCTCCAATCATATAAATGTATATACAGTGATTTAAGGATGTTTGTACAGGAAAGCGACAGTTTTCACTTTTAATTACAAGAAAGATGTGAAACTTTAAAGTAGAAAGACTGAAATAGGCCTAGTGTTTTCTTGTGAACCGTCCTCCAATGATCTTTGTTTTGTGTGTAATTGTATATCTTGTATCTCTGGATGAATGTAAGCAGCGCGAGTGTGTCTGATGTTTCTCTATTGTCCCGCATGGTGAGGGAGGGTCGGATCGTCCGATATAGCTGCTCTCTGATCAATAACCGCATGTACACACACACACACACACACACACGCTGCATAAATATATTCACCTTTCTATCAGAACCAGCATTAACTTCTTGAGTAATTTGAGCTCCAGTAGCTCGTCTGTTTGATCGGACCACACGGGCCAGCCTTCGCTCCCCACGTGCATCAATGAGCCTTGGCCGCCCATGACCCTGTCTCCGGTTCTCCACTGTTCCTTCCTTGGAGCACTTTTGATAGATCCTGACCACTGCAGACCGGGAACACCCCACAAGAGCTGCAGTTTTGGAGATGCTCTGACCCAGTCGTCTAGCCATCACAATTTGGCCCTTGTCAAACTCGCTCAAATCCTTACGCTTGCCCATTTTTCCTGCTTCTAACACATCAACTTTGAAGGCAAAATGTTCACTTGCTGCCTAATATACCCCACCCACTAACAGGAGCCGTGATGAAGAGATCATCAGTGTTATTCACTTCACCGGTCATAATGTTATGCCTGATCGGTGTATATACTGTAGGGCAAGATGGTGGGTCAACTTACCCTACAGTATATACACCGATAACAATGGTTATCCCTTGTTATCTCACCCTAATTTTTTCTTCTCACCATAGATGAAAAATCTCATCTCAGCACTTTTGATGAATGGCTACACAATTCTTAATTTTTAATCTGAATATCAACGTTTGTGAGATTTAGTCGGCCAAAACAGTTTTGAGGTTAGTTGATCTAATTTTGTGTCATAACGTTGTTATGATGAATATCAATGTTTTTTTTTTTTGTCTATTTGTAAATGTTTTTAGATTTGTGGAGTAAAGTTATAGTTTTTATTTTTAAGTAGAAAGATAAAATTAGACACTCGGGGTAAGATGGGCCACCCTTGGCACAAAAGTGTTACTAGTGTTGTTATTTTTTTTTTTTTTATAATTATTGTAATTAATGGGGTTATTATTCAGTATTTCCATGAATTATATGTATATTTCAGACATATTTGCTTTCATGATTTTCAAAAATCATTCAATTTGCATTCATAGTGTTGCTATTATGGCATATCTTCAATTAATTAAATGCATAAATCACAGAATAATTTTACCTTTCAGATTAATCTCTTTTACTGGGATTCTGCTTGTTGTCATTGCAATTATTCAACTAAATTGTCAAAATTAAATTTGAAATAGAATAGTTGACCTATGTTAATAACGCTTTAAAAAGTATATAAATATTAAATATCCTTGAATAATTTTACATTTTGTTCTTTAACAACTAAATTAGCCAATGTTTCTATTTATTTATATTAAGTTAAACAGAGCAATCGGGTATTTTAAAAATGGGATACAATTAGACATAATAAAATTACTTAATTTGTCAATTAATTTTTAAGCAATATTTAGGCCTACACTTGTAGTAAAGTGCGTCAGATAGAGAGAAAAAATTACTTCATGTGGAAAATATTGATTGCTTTGAAATGTCATTTCAAAGCGAACAAACAAAATCTTTCACAAAAGTGCATATAGTAATATAATAAAAAGGCACACTTGTTTATCATCTATTTTATGCTTATTATTTGTCAATTATTAGTTGTAAAATAGTCCTATTTTTCTACATATTTATTTTTCTTAAATTAATTTGTTTGCTAATCCTATAAATCGGGTTATGTTGTGTATTTTTAGGCTATATATTCATATATTTTGTCAGAGAAAATTAATGATGTTATGTTCATGTGAACTTTCAAGGTTTGTGGTCACTTTTCAACTCATTTATACATATTACTACCTATTTTCACTAATTATTCGTTATATTTTACATTAACTAAATTTACACATGACAAATATAACTCTTGCTGTTGATTCATCACGAGTCTGTTGGAGCTGTGTAACTTATTATCAATTCAAAGATGGAGAGAGGATTTTATAAGCGGACACTGGAAACAGGAGAAACTCATGAATATTTAATGAGTTCTGGAGTCACGTGTTCACGGGGGGCGGGAGCAGCGCGCGCAGCAGCAGCGCGAGCGCGAGCTTCAGTCAGTGAACGGATCTCCGGAGAGTCATGACGGGTTTAACGCACGGAATGATTGGGAATTGTCGATAAATGGGGTCCGTGAAATGGAAAACACATCAGCGTATGCTGATTTTACTCTGGGTTTCATCGTTTTCAGGTAAGAGTTGTTTTATTCACGCGTATTTTGACAGGAATCTCGCTGAAGAAGGTCTCAAGTTCAGAATGAAAGATGCTGATCATCTGAGGTGACCACCAAAACTATGCTATTTGTGGTAAAACTGTGATCAATATGACAAAAACCATGGTTACTAGACTTTTGCTATAATAAAAACCATGGTTATTATAGATAAACCATGGTAACTACAAATTAACCATGATATTTGTGGTAAAACTGTGATCAATATGACAAAAACCATGGTTACTAGACTTTTACTATAATAAAACCATTTTTATTATAGATAAACCATGGTAACAATAAATTAACCATGGTTTAACCATGATATTTGTGGTAAAACTGTGATCAATATGACAAAAACCATGGTTACTACACTTTTACTATAATAAAACCATGGTTATTTTAGATAAACCATGGTAACAACAAATTAACCATGGTTTTACCATAGTTTAACCATGATATTTGTGGTAAAACTGGGATGAAACCACCAAAAAACATGGTTACTACACTTTTACTATAATAAAACCATGGTTATTTTAGATAAACCATGGTAACAACAAATTAACCATGGTTTTACCATAGTTTAACCATGATATTTGTGGTAAAACTGGGATGAAACCACCAAAAAACATGGTTACTACACTTTTACTATAATAAAACCATGGTTATTTTAGATAAACCATGGTAACAACAAATTAACCATGGTTTTACCATAGTTTAACCATGATATTTGTGGTAAAACTGCGATCAAACCACCAAAAAACATGGTTACTACACTTTTACTATAATAAAACCATGGTTATTTTAGATAAACCATGGTAACAACAAATTAACCATGGTTTTACCATAGTTTAACCATGATATTTGTGGTAAAACTGGGATCAAACCACCAAAAAACATGGTTACTACACTTTTACTATAATAAAACCATTTTATATTATAGATAAACCATGGTAACAACAAATTAACCATGGTTTTACCATAGTTTAACCATGATATTTGTGGTAAAACTGGGATCAAACCACCAAAAAACATGGTTACTACACTTTTACTATAATAAAACCATGGTTATTATAGATAAACCATGGTAACAACAAATTAACCATGGTTTTACCATAGTTTAACCATGATATTTGTGGTAAAACTGGGATGAAACCACCAAAAAACATGGTTACTACACTTTTACTATAATAAAACCATTTTATATTATAGATAAACCATGGTAACAACAAATTAACCATGGTTTTACCATAGTTTAACCATGATATTTGTGGTAACTGGGATGAAACCACCAAAAAACATGGTTACTACACTTTTACTATAATAAAATCATGGTTATTTTAGATAAACCATGGTAACAACAAATTAACCATGGTTTTACCATAGTTTAACCATGATATTTGTGGTAAAACTGGGATGAAACCACCAAAAAACATGGTTACTACACTTTTACTATAATAAAACCATTTTATATTATAGATAAACCATGGTAACAACAAATTAACCATGGTTTTACCATAGTTTAACCATGATATTTGTGGTAAAACTGGGATCAAACCACCAAAAAACATGGTTACTACACTTTTACTATAATAAAACCATGGTTATTATAGATAAACCATGGTAACAACAAATTAACCATGGTTTTACCATAGTTTAACCATGATATTTGTGGTAAAACTGGGATGAAACCACCAAAAAACATGGTTACTACACTTTTACTATAATAAAACCATTTTATATTATAGATAAACCATGGTAACAACAAATTAACCATGGTTTTACCATAGTTTAACCATGATATTTGTGGTAAAACTGGGATGAAACCACCAAAAAACATGGTTACTACACTTTTACTATAATAAAACCATGGTTATTTTAGATAAACCATGGTAACAACAAATTAACCATGGTTTTACCATAGTTTAACCATGATATTTGTGGTAAAACTGGGATGAAACCACCAAAAAACATGGTTACTACACTTTTACTATAATAAAACCATTTTATATTATAGATAAACCATGGTAACAACAAATTAACCATGGTTTTACCATAGTTTAACCATGATATTTGTGGTAAAACTGGGATGAAACCACCAAAAAACATGGTTACTACACTTTTACTATAATAAAACCATGGTTATTATAGATAAACCATGGTAACAACAAATTAACCATGGTTTTACCATAGTTTAACCATGATATTTGTGGTAAAACTGGGATGAAACCACCAAAAAACATGGTTACTACACTTTTACTATAATAAAACCATGGTTATTTTAGATAAACCATGGTAACAACAAATTAACCATGGTTTTACCATAGTTTAACCATGATATTTGTGGTAAAACTGGGATGAAACCACCAAAAAACATGGTTACTACACTTTTACTATAATAAAACCATGGTTATTTTAGATAAACCATGGTAACAACAAATTAACCATGGTTTTACCATAGTTTAACCATGATATTTGTGGTAAAACTGGGATGAAACCACCAAAAAACATGGTTACTACACTTTTACTATAATAAAACCATGGTTATTTTAGATAAACCATGGTAACAACAAATTAACCATGGTTTTACCATAGTTTAACCATGATATTTGTGGTAAAACTGGGATCAAACCACCAAAAAAACATGGTTACTACACTTTTACTATTATTAAACCATGGTTAATTTTCATAAGGAGAGTTTGAATACGAGTAAATATTGCGTTTTAAACTAACATATTTTTGTTTATGATGTTCTGGTATGTTTACTAAAAAGTAGCTTCATGTTTGATATCTGAATCACCCTTTTCGTGCATGAAATGATTATTTTATTAACAGTAATATGTCTTTTCATCATTAGAAATAATTTATATTGTAACATCACACCTTGAAAGACTGAAATGGCTTTTAAAGATCTGACCATTGCAGTGGATGCCATGAATCAAACCAGTTTTATGCAAGTCAGAAATATTATTTTACTAACTTGTATGACTGAACTAATCGGGCTATATTAAGATGCAGCAACAAAATTAATTTTAACACACCAACACATGGCTCAATTTCACCTTTTATTGTGTGGAAAAGCCAAAGTCATGAAGATTAGAGTGAAAATGCATCAATGTCCAGCAAAAGCACCATTTATTCTTCTCACTCAGTTGACTGTGACTAAATGGATTAGGCTCGTTCTTTCATATCCAAGTCTTGGTTCGCTGGAATCATAATTTTGGCTGTGTAAGCTTGACCAGAATGTGTTGCCCAAATGCTAACGTTTATAATCTCATCTCCAGGGGTTTTTGGCTTTAGCGAGTTGTCTTTCACCATCCAGCCCAAGGACGTGGCTGCGTCTCGGGGCGAGCGCGTGATTTTGGACTGTCAGGCTCAAGGCGAGTCGCCTATCGCTGTGCGATGGAGGAAGAACGCCGTCCAGCTCCAGGAGAGCAGCCGCGTGCGCGTCCTGTCCAACGGATCGCTGTGCATCTCCGACGTGAGGAGTTCAACAGAGCAATCAGATGAGGGCTTCTATCAGTGTCTCGTCCAGAACAAATACGGAGCCATCCTGAGCCAAAGATCACGCCTTACAATCTCAAGTACGTGTGGAGCGGGAAAATGGGTTGAAAGGGCAAATATTGAAGGAGGTTAAGTGTGTAGGCTATCATCTGGGCCGTCATTGACCACATGCTATGTGTTTGTGAAAGAGCATTTGTCGCAAATAGAAGAAGTACAGGACTTTCAGCTCCATTTAGCCATGTTTAAATCCCTCTGCTATTTTTGATCCAAAATCAGTCAGAAATTTTGAAAAAGGCCACACACTCTATCATAATATAATATAATATATAATGTTGCAATTAGTTGATATTACATATTATTGTTAGATATTATTCAGTTATCAGATGGGCCAGTGCAATTATTCTGGTGTTATTATTTTGAAATGATCATTAATATATTATTACAAGCATAAACCGCTAACTAAAATTACATAAAATAAATATTTTCTCCCAAAATCAATGTTGAAAAAGGCTACACGCTCTATCTAGACCTTTTAAATGTAAGCATTTGAATTGGTAATGAGTTGAGGCAGTGATTCAATGATTGTTTGCGACTATAATAAAGCGTTTTAATACGTTATACGTGTTCATAAATGCTCAGTAAATGAGCTCAAGATTTGCTCTGACATGCACACTATGTTGAAAAATTTTATTGAAATGATTTTATATAATTTAAATACAATAAAATAAATATTTTTCTCCCAAAATCAATTTAGAAAAAGTTGAAAAATGCCACACACTTTATGTTTGAATTGGAAATGATTTGCGGTAGTGATTCAGTGATTGTTATGTAATGACACGGCCATAATATAACATTTTAATACGTTATACGTGGGCAAAATAT